>OU612047.1:98007033-98034533 GCA_914767935.1 Coremacera marginata | reverse complement strand
ATTTTAACATTTATACAATAAGGAAAAAATTATTTTTTTTTGTATTTACTTATTTAAGAAACAATCATAAGTACACGAAGAGCTAGCTCTTTTATAGTACACCATAAAATTAACAATTAATTCATTAACGGAAATAACAACTCAAAACTAATTTTTTGATCGATATTATTTTAATCAAAAATAAAAGTAATTTTTGTATCGTTTTTTTTGATCAGAAATATAAGTTATTTTTTATTCGTTATTTTTTGATAAAAACTAAAAATTATTTTGTAATCGATTTTTTTCGATCAGAAATCAAAGTTATTTTTTGATCGAAAGTTTTTCGATCGGAAATAAAAATCAATCATTGGTCGAAATATTTTCGATCAGACTACAAATATAATTTTTTGATCAAATATAACGAAATAACGATTAGAAAATAACGATATAACGCTATAACGTATAAACGATATAACGATTAGAAAATAACTTTAATTTTTGTTAAAAAAAACCGATCAAAAAATAATTTTTATTTCTGACCGAAAAAAATTAATTTAAATATTGAAAAACGGTACTTATATTTAAATTATGCATGCATTTCGTTAAATCTTATGTATTCAAATCAATTATTGTGTGTGAGTTTTCCATACACCGAAATAGCTCGTCCGAATTCAAACTTAAAATATTAGCCGCGTTTTTCCCATTATATTATTAAATATAAATAATATATATACAGGGTGTCCCGCAATTGAGTGCAACTATTTACGGAGCTGAAAGGTTATGTCGAGCTGAGCATAAAATCGTTTGGGAGGGGGGGGGTAGGTATATTTTCAAATTCTTAGGAGCTACAGGGTTAATTAATATTTCACGACTTTGCTTCACGTTATTGTTTCTAGCAGAAAAATTAACTTACATAAAACTTACTTTGATAGCTCATTTTAAAGGCAATGAAATCAACTTTCTAACGTTATATCAACAAACCCCACCAACTTAACCGTTACCGAGCTGTGCTCGTGTGAACAGGAAATCAATCGATTGAAACTACTAAATTTAAATTTTTAGTGCAAAATGCTCAGAATTTCGCGTAATAAATGAAATTTTTTTTTGATTAATTTTGTAATTTATTAAATTTTCTTTTCAATGACACCAAAAACATAATCATATCTAAAAAAATAAAAAAGTTGGTTGTACTAAAAAAATTATACCCTGTAAAAAAAATTATACACAGTTCAACATTTTTGAACACATAATTTTAGGACTCAATTCTGACAATTGCACGTGAAAAAAGGCCCTTCTTCTTGCCTGCCAAAATATTTTTAATATCGATTTGAAGTTAGTAACTATCGTATAGGGAAATTTTTCACGTTTTAGGCTCTTTTGTTTGACATAACTCGAAAACCACTAGTTCAATTTAGCTGAAACAAATTTAGAAAAATTAAGAATTACAATTCCTTTAATCTGTTGTTATACCATTTTCCTATGTGTGCAACACTTTCAACCGCATTCATGGCTATTTCTCATATCTCATGCATCCCATTGCTTTTGCATTAATGTTGGTGAAACAGCCACTGAAGTTAAGTTGTGCTTCTTTGTGCCTCATCTTCTGACAGACTCCGTTCGTTCTTCCCATACAAAAAGCAACCCAATCTCACTATGTTCATTACGAGAGAAAACAAAAAATTAAGAGCCGTTGAGCAACGACTGCATTGAGGGATAATAAGCAATATATTTTGAACAACCTTCATTCAGTCGACAAAGCTGATGAATTCGTTGGAGAACTCATGAATTCGTTGGTAAATTTGAATGATTGCAATTAAAGTGTGTGTTTCGAGAAATGTGTGTGGAAAGAAAACATGCATATTTTATGCCATTTAATGTTATTGAAAATGAAAATAATTTGAAGGTGTCATTTATTTAATTTAGTTTGTTGCATTACTTTCTTAGAAGAATATTATTTAAGATGTCTGTTTGTTCGTGAAATTTATATTGGAAACTTAAAACAAAACTATACTGAGAAACGAAAGACTTGTAAATATAAAATGCCTGCATACTGAAAAATAAAAAATGTTAGCTAAAAATGAATTTATTTAAAAATTAATTTAGCACTTTTTTTTTGGTGGGACTATGAATTAATTATATTTAAAAAATCATATGCTCGATGTTTTTGTTATATTATGCGCAATATATGGAATTTTTTGTAAGCTAAAAATATCTTACAGCAGCTTAAAACAATTTTATTTGGTGGGTTTAAAACACTTTTTATCATGTACATAATTTTTTGTCATGGAGTTTTTAGCAAATATAAATTTTTCTTTTAGTCAGACAAAAAGCATGGTGGAATTATAATAAGGTGTTCTCTTCCCATGACATTTTTCAAAATGTTTTTTGACATGCAGCCTTATTTTGACCAATTTCATATATGGTTTGATGTTTGATTCTATGAAAATGTCAAAATAAGGCAGCCTATTTTTTCAGACTTTCCGGATGAAAACACCTTATATTTATTCCGATATGTAAAAAAGTACGAACATTTTTTTATTAAATAATTATTTTTTAAAATCGAAAAAAAAATTGTAAAACTTTTAACGTACATACAAAAATATTTATGTTTCACTTTGTTACAAACATAATAGAAAAACCCCAAATAAATGTATACATTATGATCAATAAAGATCCATATTCTAGAAGTTTGACATACATGCAATTTTAAATATATTGATTTTTTTTTAAACTAATAATTCTGATGTAAAATTTGGGGAAGAATCTGATTGTCTGAAGATATTAGTGCGGTTATAATATTATTTAAATTTTAAAAGTTTCAGCAATAATTTTTCGCGTCATTTAAAAAAAAAATTAATAAATAATAATTTGGCCACCCACGTCATAACAGGGTTTAAAGCAGTACATACTATTTATACGACGTGTCGTTAGTTATAGGAACAGTTAGTTAGTTAGTTAGTTAGGGAAACAGGGGGCGAACCTTCACATGGCAACGTGTCTGACCGCCTCAACCTGGCGAGGCCAGCATTATCCATGTCGAAATCGTCTCAAGTCGACTCAAACCTCCACGTGGCGTTCCCTGGGCAACGGAAAACTGGCATCCGTCAGTTTGACGGCTAATTTGAGCGGCGGGTCACTCCATAGACCTTAAACATGGAATGTGCGCAGGGTTTGGGTCCCGCCACATTACTACTGCCCAATGAAAACTAAACCAGCCTCGGATAAGAGCCCCAATTACGTTGACGACCACCGCAAACGAAAAACGGACAATGATTTACGGATATGCACCTGGAATGTCCGAACCCTTTATAGGGAAGGTGCCATTATCCAACTGGCGGAAGCCCTCAAAACAATAAAGGCTGACATCACCGCCATCCAGGAAATGCGATGGAAAGGGCAAGGCTGCTCTAAGAAAGCACACTGTAATATCTACTACAGCTGCCATGCGGAGAGGCGCGAATTTCGATGTGGATTCGTTGTTAGCCGGAAACTACGCCACCTTGTTTCCCGGTTCACACCTGTCAACGAAAGATTGGCCACGATCCGCATCAAGGCAAAATTTTACTCCATCAGCCTTATTTGCGCGCACGCCCCGATGGAGGAAAAGGACGAAGCCGTCAAGGACGTTTTCTACGCCAGTCTTGAGGACGTATACGACCACCTTCCGGTCCATGACGTGAAAATAGTAATCGGCGATTTTAATGCGAAAGTCGGAAGGGAAGGCATCTTTGGCCCCACTATTGGTCAGTTCAGTCTTCATGAGACCTCCACAAACAACGGTCTAAGACTGATCGACTTCGCCGAGGCGCGAAACATGGTAGTTAGTAGCACCAGATTTAAGCACCTCGACATCCACAAGGCCACCTGGCTGTCCCCGGATCAAAAAACGCGAAACCAAATTGATCATGTTGTAATCGACGGAAGGCATGCCTCTAGTGTTCTAGATGTGCGTACATTTCGGGGGGTCAACATTGACTCCGACCATTATCTTGTTGCAGCCAAGATCCGCATGCGATTATGCAATGCGAAGAACATACGCACAGGAATGCAACGAAAGGTAGATGTCGCTAAGCTGCAATTACAACGGACTGCCGAAGCCTACTCCGCTCTTTTCTCGGTTAAGCTCAACCAACCAACCTCTGGACCCGACGACGCCGGCGGACTTTAGGCGCATATATCCCACTCCATGCGCGCTGCCGCTGAAGAAGTCATTGGTTTCCGGCGCCCGCAACCTCGGAACCAATGGTATGATCAGGAGTGTCGCATTGCGACTGCAGTAAAAAACGCCACATATAGAAAAACGCTGCAGTCAGCTGCAACGCGAGCCGTGCGAGAAAACTACCTCGAAAAGAGGAAGGAAGAGAGGCGCCTTTTCAGACGCAAGAAAAGAGAGCAGGAAAAGCGTGAGCGTGAGGAACTAAAGGTATACCAGGGCAAGAAGGATGCACGAAAATTCTATCAACAGGTTAAGCGTCTAACCCAAGGTTTCAAGCCCGGAGCATCCACTTGTAGAGACGAAAATGGAGACCTGAATACGGATACGCAGTGTGTGCTGAGATTGTGGTGACGGCACTTCTCCAATTTACTTACTGGCGACGATTCCACCAATGCCGCCCATGGAGAGCGCAGTTCAGAGCTACCAATCAACAATGACGTAGTGGAAGTACCACCACCTAGCCATGAAGAGGTTCGAGTTGCTATCCAACGACTCAAAAACAACAAAGCAGCGGGTGCTGACGGCCTGTCAGCTGAATTGTTTAAAACCGGCGGCGATGAATTGATAAGGCGCATGCATCAGCTCATCAGCAAAATATGGCTAGAAGAAAGCATGCCCGACGATTGGAACCTCAGCGTACTGTGCCCTATACTTAAGAAAGGAGACCCAACAATCTGCGCAAGTTATAGAGGTATCAGTCTTATTTCCATCGCATATAAGGTTCTCTCAAGCGTACTGTGTGAAAGATTAAAGCCGATTACAAAAGCACTGATTGGACCTTATCAGTGTGGCTTTCGCTCTGGTAAGTCCACCATAGACCAGATTTTCACGCTACGACAAATCCTGGAGAAAACCCACGAAAATCAAATTGACACACACCATCTATTTGTCGATTTAAAAGCTGCGTTCGATAGCCCGAGAAGGGATTGCCTATACGCAACAATGTCTGAGTTCGGTATACCTGCAAAGTTGATAAGACTTTGCGGAATGACGTTTAGCAACACACGCAGCTCCGTCAAGGTAGGAAATGACCTCTCGGAAACCTTCAATACCGAAAGAGGTTTCAGGCAAGGCGATCCACTGTCTTGCGATCTCTTTAACATCATCATGGAGGGGATCGTACGAAAGGCCGGTGTGCATCGTAATGGCACCATTTTCTACAAAGGCGTCCAGCTCCTTGCGTACGCTGATGATATTGATATTATCGGCAGAACCAAGAGAGATGTTACCGCCCCTTTCGCCGCTATCGAAAAGGAATCAGCCAAAGTGGGTTTGACGATAAATGAGGGCAAAACAAAATATATGCTGTCTACAAACAAGAGAGCTCGGCGTTTAGACTCCCACGTTTCATCCGGCAGCTATAACTTTGAAGTAGTCAAGGAGTTCGTTTACCTTGGCACCGCCATTAATACCAAAAACGAAATCAGCCTGGAGATAAAGCGAAGAATAATAATTCCTAATAGGTGCTACTACGGGCTCAGTAAGCAACTAAGTTCCAGAGCCCTCTCTCGATCGACAAAACTAACACTCTACAAGACGCTCGTTCTACCTGTGCTGCTTTATGGCGCTGAGGCATGGGTAGTTTCGCAAACTGACGCAGCAACTCTGGGGGTGTTCGAGAGAAAAGTTCTTCGCAAAATCTTCGGTCCTGTTCGAGTCGGCGATGACTATCGCATCCGAATGAACCACGAGCTGTATGAGCTCTACGATGACATTGACGTAGTTCGGCGTATAACTGTGCAGCGACTACGCTGGATGGGTCATGTCCATCGTATGAACGACGAAGCTCCAGCGAAAAAGGTGCTCGAGGCGAGGGTCGCTGGTCAACGACGACGAGGGAGACCATGCCTCCGATGGATGGACCAGGCTGAGGAAGCCCTAACCGCACTTGGTGTATCCGATTGGAGAAGGCGCGCGCGTAAAGCAGAGGCGCCTGGCGGAGCTGATGAGGTCGGTTGAAACCCGGACACGAGTTGTTACGACCACCTAAGTAAGTAAGATTTTTATGGCATTACATAATTACTTAATGAGTCTTAACTTTTACATTTTCAGTCCAATTTAAACAAACTTGAGCTCAATAATTGTCTTTACCTTTATTTTAAAGAAATTACAAAATATTTGTATTGTCAAATAAGGCATGCATAAAAATAAAATTTTGAGAAAGTAAAAAAAAATCAAATTTTTTCTACTGTGAAGGCCTGTAACTCAAAAAATACAAGCTCAACTGACACACATGGCATATCGTTTTAACGACAGGTGTCTCATCTTTCAATTACTATCAACTGCGTAAAATTCAAATACATAATTCTTGAGATTCTTTGCGAAAACTGGAAAAATAGCTAAGAAACTGGTTTTCTGCTGATATCTTCAAAACGGTTCATTGAAAAAATTCATTGAACTAAAAAACTAAATGAATAAAATATATAATTTTTATGATCAGCCCCAATTTAGTGCGAAAAATGTTTTTTTAATCAAGTACTCGTAAAAAATCCAAATTTTGTAAACAAGTGTTATTTATTACCGAATTTTTTTTTTCAATATTTTACATGTGCATAGCTCTGTATTGTTTCTTTGTGATACAAATTTAATATTTGGAAATTAAAAATAAAAAATTGGTATTTAAATGTGTCTGTGTGACTTCTATATTGAAAATTTGATTTGTATGGGAAAATAGTGCTGTTTTGCCAAAAAACCCCAATTATATTTTTCTAAGCACAAATTTTCTAAGAACTGGTAAGCACTTTGATTTAATTTTATTTTTCTTTAAAATGAGTTATCAGATATGAAAATTAGAGTTAAATAACCAGAGTTAAAATTTTTTACTTTTGGAAAAAATCTCATTTTTTTCTTGTTGTACTAAGAAAGTTACCAAAATCCAAATTTTACAATAATCCAGTGTAATGTCATTGAAATGTTTTCTGAAACTATACCTAATACACATAAGAAAATGGTGCGACTACGTTTAATAATTTGGTCATTACAAAATTTTTTTTGCTAGAAGTATACCATTTTGGAAATATTGAGTTTGAGTATTTTTATGAGAAAAAATCCTAAAAACCTAAAAATACCAATTTTAAACAATAGTTTTGAGCTATTTTATGGAAAAAATTTAAAAATACCAAAAATCGGATAAAAAAGTTGAAGCTGCTGAAACTAGAATTTTTTTTCAAAAAATCCTTAAAGTGTCCTTTTCTACCATATCGAGCACAGAAAAAATCAAAAAACGTAGATTTCCTCATTTGAAATGGCTTCAACAATTCTTAAAAATTGCTTTGATTTTCTTTTGAACAGTTTGGAATCCTTAGCCCTTTAAACGGCTAGATAGAAATAGCCAGTTTTTTGTTATGAGAATTTTGGTTTTAGGGTAATTTTGGGAAGAAAAACACAAATTCGAAGTCCGTTTGTCGATTTTTCTTTTGGCTTAGCCGCCAGGTGTAAAAGGTGAAACACCGTCTGTAGACGGCCTTGCCGATGTAAGGAGAAAAAAATGAATTGTTTGTAAAATACAATTTTTTTTTTATTTATATAAAATACTACATTTCAAAAAATCAGGTAAATAATTAAAAACAATAAATCAATCACTCCATCAAGTGATACTGTTTAAAGCAGTTTTTGGCTTTTGTAAAACATAAATGCACGTTACATTTGGTACAAAAGGTGTGCGTATCTGATATTTTACAGAATTTGCATGATTTTTTTGATCCCCATTCAGCAAAGTGATTCATCTCGTCGTACCTTACACTCTCTACCGGATGAGTCGCTCTTTTACCAATACAAGTACCGCTAGTATATGAGTGTGTTTCGGATGATGGACGACCAACGGCTCGTTTTTCAACAGAAACACAGAGTTCCTTAGCTATTTTCAAACGAAATTGAAACATCGTCATATCTTTTTCTTTGTCATCATCATCTTTTTCGTCATTATTAGATATATGAAGGTTTTTTCAGCATTCATTCTTCGATACAGAATGAAAGCATTAGTGATAGCCATGTCCAGAAGATGGTAAAAAAGCCTAGTTGCCATATCCATTGTTTTTATATGTAGTCCATTACGACCCATATATGAATACATCAAATCAACTCCTCCCATGTGAGAGTTATATTAGCGAATTATTTGTGGACAATCAATTTTAATACATTTTTTTTCTTTTCTGTTATAGCGATGGATTTTTGCCGACTGTATGGCAGAATTCAACATATGTTGAAGATAGTCTCACATTTTTTGTATCTTTCCACAAAACTGTATTGATGTCGATACCATACGATGAACCAACGTATTCCACTGAATAACCGCGTTTTTCTCTTTTCAACTCTGTATCTTTATCGGATGGTAGTTTGCAGTTTGGAATTCGGTTGGCTCTGACAGTGCCAAGAGAATAAATACCACGAGCTCTCAAGTAAACTAGAAGTGGTAGAGATGTGTAAAAGTTGTCAAAGTAAATGATATGATTGGCGAAATTTGGAACCGTTTGCGACAACCTGATAACAATATTTCCTGTTGATCCAATGTTTGGTGTACCAGGCAAAATGGTATCATCATTCTGAGCTCCAGTGTATATTTCAAATAGGTAGGAGTAACCATTGCTGTCACACATAACAAATAACTTTACTCCAAATGGATGCGGTTTGTCTGGTAAATACTGACGTAAGTGATGAGCCATTTTAGTTGAACACATTTGTTCGTCTACACATAAGCGAGCTTTTTTTGGAATTAAGTCAAAGCGTTCATTCAAATATGTGGCTACCTTCCTGATTCTAAAAATGGGATCATACCCTGATTCATCTTTTGGTATACGTTTAGACTCATCGTTAAAAGATAAATGTTTCTTTAAAGCTTCAAATTTCTTCAGTGGCATGCAATCTGGTATATGACGAAATCCATATTCACTCCAGTGTGCATTAATGTTTGGGTAACGGAAAATGGACATAAAAATCAAAATTCCAATATAGCGACGAATCTGCACTGCATCAACGTTGAATTGTGTGCTTATGTTTTCCACGTGTGCTGCTCGATTCGTTTCCAGAACAATAATATCGATCAAATCATTAGAGAAAAAGTAAAAAAAAAAGTCTAATGGTGTTCGTAGTTTTTTTCATTTGAGATGGTAAATCACTTTTTTCACGAAATGCAACTTCGTTCACATGAAACTGCATATATCCTTTACGCCACAGAATTTTCTTGAATTCACTTGAATCCTTTTTGATATTTTGCAAGGTTAAAAAACAAATAAAAAATAAGTAGGTAGATAAAGTTAATTATCTAATTTTTTATTAAATATTAACCTCCTCCAGTAAATCCACCAGCTGATGAAACTACATGTGGTCCTCCGTCTTCTACAATTGGTAATGGTGACCGTGGTCTTTTTGGTGGTTTGAAAGTACTTGTGGTCGCTACAGTTTGTACGGTTCTTGTTGTTCTAACATTGAGTCCCGGTTTAGTTGATGGTGCTGTTGTTGCTACAGCTGATACAGTTTTTTGCGGTATTGGTGGAGTCAACTCTGCAAACGCTGACGTTGTAGCTACCATTTTTGGAGTCGATATTCTTTGCGCTGTAGCAGTAAATTGTGCTGTTCCATCACTAGTTGAACTTGCATTCAACGATAAGCTAACTGCATTTACGAATGCTGTGGTATCAATTACTCCTGTACAATCGCTTATCGTTACATCATCTTCAGAGATTTCATCAAAAACATAGTCTGCATCAAGTACGCTATCATCGTCTTCCTCTTCCATTTCATCATCGCTGGGAATGGCCTGTGTTGCGTTCAATAGACTGCAAACTAGCTTTATGATCCCTTGGTCACTGAAACGGATACAGTTTCATTGTCATTGAAGCTAACCGAGTTCAGGGCCAATGGTTTGTGCAAGCTATGGCCACGAGCAGTCAGTTCATTGCACTAACGACATCAGCATTTTGGAAATACGTGCTTCAGCTGGCGTCGATCAAGCTAGCGGAGTCGTATTTCTTAAGTCGCTGCTGAGTTGAGTGCGGAGCCAAGATTGTTTGTGACCAAGGTGTGTGTGTATGTGTGTGTGTGTATATTGGTTTAGTTCACCTTTTTAGTTAGCATATTTAAGCTAATGTTAAGACAAAAAAGAAGTCAGTTGTTCTAATTGAAATTAAAAGTGGAGTTTGTATTCTATAACATATGAATAAAAGTATCAGAATAAACTTAACTATAATCCAAAATAAAAAACTCTCAAGAGAAGTTGTTTTAATTGAAATTAAAAGTGGAGTTTGTATTCTATAACATATGAATAAAAGTATCAGAATAAACTTAACTATAATCCAAAATAAAAAACTCTCAAAAGAAGTCAGTTGTTCTAATTGAAATTAAAAGTGGAGTTTGTATTTTATAACAATTGGCGCAGCCGGTCTGTCGGACCAAAAGAAAAAAAAAAACAAAAAAAAAACTATGAAGTGAAAATAAATTGTGGTTTACCAAACACACAGACAACAACTGAAAAACAACTAAACAACAACAACAATACGTTCCTTTTATTGAAAGCGCTATAATCTCACATTTAAGGATAGAGAAATCAACGTCTAAACCAAAAACACCAACATAAAATAGTTACACTAAACACCAATCAGTTGCCGCATTAAAAAATAAACAACAGCAACAACGAAGCAAAAACCATCAACTGTAAATGCAAAGCTCTACACCGAGGTCACCAAAAAAAAAAAAAATAAACAACAGCAACAACGAAGCAAAAACCATCAACTGTAAATGCAAAGCTCTACACCGAGGTCACCAAAAAAAAAAAAAAATAAACAACAGCAACAACGAAGCAAAAACCATCAACTGTAAATGCAAAGCTCTACACCGAGGTCACCAAAAAGGCTTAGGAGCGGAAAGGTACGCGACGATTCCGGTATTAACTTAAAATCAGTGGCGTAACTATAGAAATGGGGGCCCCAGTCAGATTTTCATTAAGGGGCCCTTATCAGAAGAATTCTTTGAATCATTCAAACTTTTCTCACTCCACCCCACCCCCCCCCCCCCTCCTGCTTTACACATTTATATTCATCGCTCAGGATTTCGAAGGGGTGTATTATTCAAGGTACGAATACAAATGATGTTGAAAAAAAGGATCAAGTGTTCACGTAAAACATTTTATTTTTATGGTATAATACTGAAACAAAAAACAGTGAATAAAATAAACAATTTTTGAGTTCTCAAAGTTGTGACATGCATATTCAGAATTTAATGCGCCTTACTTTCAAATCAGCAAACTTGTGAATAATTTGATCCAAGTTATTTCTCAAACGATTGGCCATTTCGTGTTCAATGGACGGAATACTCAAATTACTCAGACGCTCTTGGCCCATGGTACTTCGAAGATAAGTTTTTATGATTTTTAATTTTGAAAAAGATCTTTCAGCTGTAGCAATTGTAACTGGTATAGTTAAAAATAAAATCAAAGCTGTGCAAACTTCTTGAAAACTCGAAGATAAAGCAGCATTTTCAATAATTAACAAATTTGCAAGTTGCTTGACAGAACTGAGTTTTTCAATTTGTTTTTTGAGACATGATCGAAGAGATAACAACTGTTCAGGAAATTTGTCGCCGATGTCTTCAGCATAAGTATCTGCAAGTATCACAGCTTCCCTGTGCAGTTCTTGGTCCGTCATTTTTGTCAATTCCTTAGGTTGGAGTACTCGAAAAGTTTTGATCACGTTCTTCAAACTTTCAAACCGATTTAGTAATTGATTGCAAGTGATATCGAGACATCCATGGAAAATATTTACACGGAATCGTGCCTCTCCATCAGACAGTCTTTCGTCCTGGCACAATTCTTCGAAATATTTCTTGGTTTTCTTGATCCGCTTGTTCTGAAACTCAACCTTGACTTTCCAATCCGCACTTAGTTTGATGGCCTGTGATTTTGCTCCCTCGTAGTCATTTCGGAATTCTCGTAGTTCTTGATACGCTTGCTCGAGTAAAACATTTGCTTGGGAAAGATCGACATCTGGCTTTTGGAGAGCTTTTGTAACCAGGTTTGTTGTTGTCAGAACTTTTGTGTGCAAAATGACTTGAAAAACAAATTCGAAATTTTCCATCACTTGGCGTAGATAGGTTGCTTCATTTCGCTCGGTTTTCGAATTGCTGATAAGGATGATTTTGGACAGCGCCTTCAAAATATCACTATACCTGAATCGAACAGCTTGTAAAGAATCGTTCCGGGATGACCATCGAGTTGGACAGAGTCGTTTCAGTTTCAACGAAGAATTTTCGGAGAGAAAAGTTGATAATAACTCCCATCTTTTTATACTGTTCGCGAAAAAACGTAAATTTGCTCAATTGTTTCCCAGAATTTTTGGACTTCAGGTATTGCACCCATCGAGGCATCATTGAGAACAAGGTTAAGTCTATGTTCTGCACAATGGACAAAAATGGCTTTTTCTTCCCTATCAAGAATTTTTCTTTGAACACCATTGTAAATTCCACTCATTGTCGCAGCTCCATCGTACCCTTGCCTCGATATTTTGAAATTTCAATTTTCTTTTTTTCCAGTCCATCAACAATTTTTGATTCTAATCCAGAAGCCGTTTGGTCATCGACTTTTTCAAATCCCAAAAAAAGATTCAGTGATTTTAACATCGACTGGTTTTCCGTTTTCATCCTTAATAATTCTCACATATCTAAAAATCTGACTCATCTGGTCAATTTTGGCAATGTCTTGGGTTGTATCCGTTATAATGGAAAAAAATGGCGCTTCTTGAATATTTTTGACGATTTCATCTTCTACAGTCTTAGATAGAAGTCCAATTATTTCATTCTGAATTTTAGGGCTCAGGTATCGAATGGAATTATCAGGTTTCGCGATAAGTTCTTTCAAAACAGGGTCATATACCGCCAGCAATTCAATAATTGATAAGAAATTTCCATTATTTCCAGAATCACCAATGACCTCGCGATGCCCGCGAAATGAAAGGTTGCATGTAGCCAAGGTGAGGATTGTATTCATAATTCGGTCAAGAACTTTGCACCAGAAAGATTTTTCTTGGAGAGCTCGATCCTCAAGATCTTTATCAATCACATATTTATTCAATCGCCACGATTCGTATATCATGCAGGCGTTGCAGTGAATCTTCGATTTTTCATGATCGAGAATTTTGTTACTCAATTTAGGCCAGTTCCTTATTCCATCCACCCAAGCTGGCTTATAACTTGGACAGCCTCTATCAGCAAATAACCAGCAAACCTCACAATATACGCAGTCAAGAAGTTCCGAATAGCATAACCTACAAACAGGAAAATTATTAGTAAATCTAAATATCGTGTTATTTGAAATAATAAGTAAGTAATTCGCTAATAACCATGTTCGTGGAATTTTCAATCCTGCTTTATTTTTTGATTCATAAAAAAACGAAGTAAATTGATTCCCTGTTTCTTCATTTTGTGGGAAAGGCCCTTTCGGTTGGCATGGTCAATGTGAGATTATAAATCTTTTCAATTCTGCAGTCAAAAAGCTTTTGTAATGTCCTTTATCAGTAGGATGTTTCTTTTCTAGCAAATCGTTCTGCTCCAAAGTAGTGTTTAGCATAGTAGGTGGTGCCATGTTTTCCTCTTCAAAATTGTCCGTATTCATGAGAATGTCTGGGTCAGTGTTTGGTGGTGCAACGATTACATCTGCTTCTGTTGCTTTCTGCTGCAAATCGCTACTAGAAAAATCACTTCCCTCACAGCCGTCATCAGATTGTTGATCTTTCTTTTCCTGATGTTGCGGCGAAAAAAATGAGGTTATTGGTTTCAATTTTTTCACAGCCGCTTCGGTCTCCAGTTTTATTTTCCTTTTTTGAGCACCACTCAGATAAAGGCGTTTGTCGGAGCTCATGGTGCAAATACCAGGTCTTAATTTTATTCAATTTTATTAAAAAAGAACACTTCACCGGGCGAGGTAAACAAACGGACTAAAGCAAAACCGGTCACTAATGCAAACTCAAATTCAAATTTACAAGGCCTGCTTTGTTTGAATTTTCTGTTTGAATTTTGAATTCTAAACTTCACATTTTAAATCCTGTTGTGTTGTTAACATTTTAAATTTTGAATTTCGTTTTCGTTTAATTTTGGATTCCAAATTTTAGTTTTGGTGAAAATAATTGAAATTTGAAATACCTACTTCTAATTTTTGAATTTTTCTTCTTCAATTTTAACGTTTGACACTAAATTGCAGAATGAGCAAATTTGAAAATACGGAGAACAAATATTTTCACTTATCGATCTGTATCGATCCCGATAGTGTAACTTTTATTTGTCGTTCGGCAGAATTTTTTATTTATACAAATAAAACTGAATGAAGGAAATGTTGGGAACATAACCACAATAATGGAGTATTATTCTTATGATCTATAATATTTGTAGGATAACAGGCACTTACCAGAGGAACGATTCACTCCAAAATTTACCATAAAATTAGCGCCTCAAAAAACAATTCACATTTAAACTCGAATTCCAGCAATTCAAACCGCATACAAGTCGTAAAGTCTTATGATTTCGATTTGAAAATATGATAATATATGCAACAGCAAGGATTGTTGACGCAAGTTTGTTTTTGTTCCATATTTGTCACTACTCACTCGATATTCAGTGTCACAAACTTCCTGAGCTTGAGCAAAAACAGCGAGAAAAAAAAGATTGGCAAGAATGAAACATGCTCATATGAAATAGCGCGAAAATTTGAAAAATGAAAAACACGATAGAAATATAATATTAAGCTGGCAACGAATATTTTTAACGAAAGAACACCAAAATTTTTATTTTTTCATATTGAACATTTTTCTGATATAAAGATGAAAAAAATGTTTCTCTCTTGCCACTTTTGGGGGCCCCCAGGTGCTCGGGGCCCCGGTTTCTGAGACCGGTAAGACCGGTGGTAGTTACGCCACTGCTTAAAATCCTATTTAACACAGCAAATTGAAAGAGTGCAAGGGGGTGAGAAATTATCCACGATTACTTGCGATCGGATAGAAAAAAAACTAACTGAAACACAAAAAGAAAGATTAGAACAAATAAAAAAATTTAGAGAAGATTCGGAAAACTTCAAGCAAGAATTGGTAAAATTTCAAACCCACTCACACTCTTTCAAAGTAAGTAAAGATAGCTCTAGCTTGTACAATAATTGTACAAAAATAGAAGGTGATAGTAACTTAAGTGTTAGTTTGAATTGGTTAAGTGTTTCACTGTCTAAGTCAGAACAAGACCTTATCAGTTCGGTACGAATAGATTCAGCAAACAAAAAAAAAATGGCAATAGATTATTCAAAAATCGCTAAGCTCACGGCTCAATTGGTTCCCATATTTTCTGGTGACCAAAGCCCCCTAGTAGTGAGTGACCTTCAAATGTTTTTAGGTTGTTCGAAAAAGGTACTGGACTGTCTAGAAGACAGAGAACGGGAAGCCTTTCTAAATATAATACCAACAAGACTACGAGGGGGAGCTTATCAATTAGTGGCCCCAAACCCACCCACTTCGTTTCAGGATATTGAAACACTATTAAGCCGCACATACCTACCTAGAGAAACATACCAAGAATTAGTAAACAAACTACTGACCTTGCGACAACATCCAAACGAAACTCTTATTGCCTATACGGCACGAATAAGCCACATACTACAACAATGTAAGGAAGCGGCGAGAATAAAATATGGTGCAACAGTTGCACCCGTGATAACACAATTAGAAGATTTTGCAAAGAACTCCCTAAAAAGCTCGGTTACGAATCCATACTTAAGCCAGTACTTACTAACAATAAAGGATGAGCCCTTAGACTTATTAGTACGAAAGGCACTAGATATGGAAAAATTACAACAAACGGCCTTGCCTATTCAGACTGCCCAAATGTATCCAGCATACCCAAATTTATCAACAGCATCAACTGCGATTCCACAATGGAAATTCAATGAATGTCCTTCTAATGGATACCCCCAACAACCCAGCCAGGCTCTAAATAGGTCTATTAGAGCTGCCGAACATTTAGCCGCAAAAATTACTTGCAATTTTTGTAGGAAAAAAGGTCACACTTATACAGAATGTTTGACTAGGAAAAATACACCATTTTGCTCTAATTGCAAAATATATAACCATGACATTAGAGACTGTCGACGATTAAACAACACAAATACCAGACACTTAAGCAACGAACAATACAGACCAGGTGAACAGTTCAATAGAAATTTGGCAGGAAACTACAATAAGTATAACACTGACAGTACGCAAAAAATACACGCAGGGAACAGCGGTTATAACAGGAACACGAGAACCCCAAATATTCCGCGAATTTACAATGTGCGCATTAGATGCGATTTTTGCGGAAGGAATGGTCATTTAGTAGCTGAATGCCAACAAAAACAACGTTGGGAAGCCATGAATCAGGGAAACGAGTCGCGGTCGAGTCACAACTACCCGACTCGACAATAAAAGAACACATTAGTAAAACAGGGGAACTGCAACCACCCACATCCGTACCCACCATAAGAGTGCCTATAGATATCGCAAATCCAGACACAGTAAGTCTTATAGTGGACACGGGTGCGGAGGTTAGTTTAATTAAGAAAAGTAGTATAAAAGAAAACACAAAAATAGAAAAAATTAATAAATGCACTCTACAAACAGCTTTTGGTAAGGGCACTACCCTAGGGAACTGTCAGGGAAATATAACTATAAACTCCAAAAAAAATTACCCTTACACTTTTCAAGTGATAAATGGTATTAGTGGCATGTCGGACGATGGCCTATTAGGAAATGACTTCCTTTCCAAACACTGTAATGTCGATGGACCGAATGATCGTCTGATATTTCCACGTACAAAGTTTAACAGTGAAGAACTGCAAATACCCATGAAAAATAGACATAATTACATTAGAGAAAAACCTAAAAATCACGGAGGACAAGATCCCACTAAAACCACTTTAAAGCAATTCAAGTTCACTCGTACAGAGTCGAGCGCAGAAGAGTTTTGCTTGTCTATGATTGAGAGTAATAATCAAATACTCTGTCAGAGGGCAGTCGAAATAGGACATTACACTGACAAGGTGGAGCCCAAGGAGGTAATACAAACCACCTGTAATGTCTTTAAGGCTTCTTCCATAAGGGAAGCTGGCTGCTTAACCGAAGACAATAATCAAAGCCAAATACATGAAGTCATGGAACGAACAGTTGTTTTTAATTTACCTGCCGTCATACCGAAGCGGTGTCATAAGATTATTGAGCTACCAATTAATTTCAAAGAAGAAATGATCTGCCTATCACAGGAATTTTTAGAAGGGGTCCTTTTATCAAATTGTATACTACCCACAGGCAATAAAAAGCCGTTAGTAGGCGTCCTTAATACCACAAATAATACAGTAAGGCTTGCTAAACTTACTCTAAAACTGGCGTCTGCACTGGGATACGAAAGAGTTCCAATACTAAACGAAATTAACACTACCAATACATCAAAGGTACAATTAAAAATAAATGATGAGAAAGATACTGATACAGACTGTGTTAAAAAAATTTTGTTCAATAAAATATACTCAGAGGAAATTAATTAACGAATGACTAAACTCGAAAAGGAAATTAAAGTCAGACACACTTTAAATGATGAAGAAAAAAAATCCATACTAGATCTTTGCCGCGAATTTAATGACATATTCCACCTAAAAGGTGACAAACTGACAAACACTGGGGCTGTATCGCATGAAATACCACTCATTCAAGATCAAGCCCCAATAAATCAGAAAATGTATAGGTTGCCTGAGACACAACGACAAATAATAAATGACCAAATTAAAGAAATGTTAGGAGACGATATAGTTCAACCAAGCAAAAGTCCATGGAATTCGCCTCTTTTAGTAGTTCCCAAAAAAGCAGGACCAGATGGAGAAAAGAGATGGCGAGTCGTAGTAGATTTTCGTAAACTAAATGAAAAAACTATTGGCGACGCTTACCCATTACCACGAATTGAGGACATATTGGATCAATTAGGTCATTCACGTTATTTTACGACACTGGATCTCGCCAGTGGTTATCACCAGGTACAAGTTCACCCAAGAGATCGACCCAAAACGGCCTTCAGCACAAACTATGGGCATTACGAGTTCAAACGTATGCCTTTTGGATTAAAAGAAGCCCCAGCCACGTTTCAACGGTTGATGAACTATGTATTATCAGGCTTACAAGGCATTGAATGCTTCGTGTATTTGGATGACATAGTCATCTACGGAAAAAACTTGGAGGACCATAATAGAAAACTAGTAAAAGTTTTCTCCAAGCTAAGGCAAAATAACCTTAAACTCCAGCCTGAAAAGTGCCAGTTCTTATGTAAGGAAATAGTTTATTTAGGACATATCTGCTCAGAGAAAGGAGCACTCCCCGATCCCAAGAAAACAGAAAGTGTTAAAAATTTTCCAGTGCCAAAAACGGTGCGTCAACTTCAATCGTTTCTGGGCCTTGCAAATTATTACCGAAAGTTTATACCGGCATTTTCTAAAATAGTGAAACCAATTACCAACCTACTGCGCAAGGACGTTAAATTTAAATGTACAGAGAAATGTCAAAAAGCATTTCAAAAAATAAAAAATGAACTCATTTCACCCCCCCTCCTAATTTATCCAGATTTTGCCAGACCCTTCAATCTTACAACAGACGCGAGCAATGATGCCATTGGTGCTGTACTTTCCCAAGGCGAAGTAGGAAGGGATAAGCCAATTGCTTATGCGAGCCGAACTCTAAACAAAGCCGAACAAAAATACTCGACAATAGAAAAAGAACTTCTGGCGATTGTGTGGGCTACAAAAAATTTTAGATGCTACCTACAGGGACGACCATTCACGGTTTATACAGATCATAAACCACTTAAAGGCGTGTTCAACACCAAAGATCCTACCACGCGACTGGTAAGGTTTCACCACAAGCTCTCGGAGTATGATTATAAAATCGAATATAAACCGGGAAAATACAATACCAACGCAGATGCTTTAAGCCGAATACCATCGGAAATAAACGATAGTACCAAGTTTATTACAACAGCTATTATACACACTAGACCAGAAGAAAGTATTACGGCATCTGAAGCAAACCAACTAAAATGCTATGCCATAACTCGAGCGCAGTCAAAAAGTTTAAAAGTACCTGCTACAATAGACACAGACAGCAGTCTAACCGAACAGAATAACACGAGTGTGAACAAAGAATCTAAACCCAACATACTAAAGGAAAACTTAAAAGTAGAAGTTTTGAGTAAGCCTGAGGAGATACAAATTTTCCTTAAGGACTATCACGATTCTATTTTTTGGGGTCACCAAGGTGTATTGAAAACGTATAAAAAAATTCGTCGTAAATATTGGTGGAAAAAAATGCTGTACGACATTAAAACTTACATAAAAAAATGTAAAAAATGCCAAATAATGAAATCATCAATGCCAACAAAAATGCCTATGGTTATAACAGACATCGCGGAAAAGCCTTTTGATAAGATATATTTGGATATCGTAGGACCATTACAACAAACTTTAACAAATAATCAATATATTCTTACGTTTCAAGATAACCTCACCAAACTGGTAGACTGCTACGCCATCCCAAATGCATAAGCCCAAACAGTGGCTCAAATGGTATTCGACCAAATTATTACGCGCTATGGTATTCCAAAACAAATAGTAACCGATCAGGTGACAAACTTTTTAAGCGACCTCTTTAAAGACCTTTGTAAGCTATTAAAAATTAAAAAGCTACAAACTTCAGCTTACCACCCGCAATCCAATGGTGCTCTTGAACGAGCACATAGACCAATAGTTGAATACCTACGAAGCATTTGTGATGGAAACCCGCACTCCTGGGATCAATATATACGAACAGCAACATTTGTATATAACAACAGTTTCCATGATAGCACAAAACTCACACCAATGGAGTGCTTATATGGGTTCACATCGGATATCCCATCTAATTTAAAGCGTGAGCCAGAACCCATTTACAACCACGAAAGTTACTACCACGTACTCAAACACAAACTGCAGAAATCATATGCAATTGCCAGACATAACCTATTAAAGAGCAAACAACAATCAAAGGCTTATTACGATCATTCAATACGACAACAGAATTTTCATGTAGGAGATCAGGTCCTAGTAAAAAATGAAAATAGAAAGGGTAAATTAGCTCCCATTTGGCGAGGACCTTACCGGGTGATTGCTGTAAAAGGACCTGTCAATACACAAGTACAAGTAGGAAACAAACGAATAGTTATACATAACAACAGGTTAAAACCATATTACGAATAAAACAAATAATAAAAACAAAATAAAAAAAAAAAAAAATTTTTATAAATTTGATAATAAAAACGAAAATTTAAATATTCCACTTTAATGACGTCCATCATATCTACGTATTTTTCACAGTGCAAAATGGAGTGGTGCTTAATTTTAATGGCGATAGGCCTAACCCAGGGAATTTCCATGGAGCAACCCCTAAATGTAACCCAGCTAAATGCCACAGGGGTTGTTTTCGAGGAACTGGGTGAACTATGGTTATACCAAAGTTCTTGGAGCGTATTACCGGAAATCGACCTCTCCGAATTGGACAACCAAACTACAGTAGCCGAATATGCAGACTATCTCAGTTCTCGCCTATGCAATCAATACAAAACAAAGGGAGGCACTTGTGAACCCCAGGAACGACACATACAGGCAGTAATCTCGCAAATAAAGGGTAGGACACAAACAATCCGGGAACTAATAAATACGCCACGTCAGAAACGATCTATATTCGACGGTATAGGAAGCGCATTACATTACTTGTTTGGTACAATGGATCACGCTAACGAAGAAGAGGTATATAGTAAGTTAGGAAAACTGGAATTGAAAGAAAACGAACTAATTGAACTCGAAAAACAGCAATTCAGTGTAGTAAACTCGACTTTGAATAAAATACAAAAACCCTTGTCCGTTTTAATGACTAATCAACAACAGATAGGATACCGAATAACCGAATTAGAAAACGTAACCGATCAAATAGAAAAAACACAAATGCGCCAAGACATACTCTACACGCTCTTGCTTCAAGTTATAGAACTAGAATCAAGACAACAAACCCTACTTGACGTAATAATAGCCACACAAAACAACAAAATACATCCATTACTTATTTCACCAAACACTCTAAATAAAATATATCTAAAAACAACATCTCTTTGCCAAGATTGTTTGCCAACGTTATATCAGACAACCAAAATTAAAACACATCTTCTTCATGACAAACTGATAATAAAGATAGAACTACCCATATTCGACCTTCCGAAAATGCAATATTTTCAAATATGTTTATTTCAATATATTTCCAAAATGCTGATGTCGTTAGTACAATGAACTGACTGCTCGTGGCCATAGCTTGCACAAACCATTGGCCCTGAACTCGGTTAGCTTCAATGACAATGAAACTGTATCCGTTCCAGTGACCATGGGATCATAAAGCTAGTTTGCAGTCTATTGAACGCAACACCTGCATCATTTCTTCAATTTCTTCGTCACTCATAGAAGAAAGTTTAAATTTTTTATGCTGATTCCATTCTCTTTGACACTTCGACGAACTTTACCTTCTTCCATTTTCTAATAGAAAAAATCATAAAAACACCTTTGTTGATAATAAAGCATAAAATAAAAGCACAAGAGATAGATCAAATTACATGAAAAACAATTTTATGAAATTACGTTGAGTGAATTTTTATCTCCCAGATCGACAAGACCGTCTGCAGAAGGTCTTCACTAAACTCTAAATTTATTCAATAATTTTTGTATCACACATAAAACTTTTTATAAATTCTGAAAATATATGTTTCAATTACTTACCAAAAAAATGTTGTATCCACTTGATCTCCTGGAAAGTTATTTTTATATATTTTTAATTTTTATTCAAATCACAAATAATTTACACGTCTGTTTTTACCAAAAACTGCACTTGAATGATATTAGCTGACAAACTAATCACGTTACAACATGCAAACCACAACTATTTGATGCATACGTTCAATACGAAGAACAGTTTAACCGTTTTAAGCGTGAAACAATTTTTAAATTCAAAAAATATTTGGGTTAGACTGAAGACCTTCTCTAGACGGTCTTGTCGTTTAAAGGGTTAGTATTTACAATATTTCCAAAATGGCATACTTTTAGCAAAAAATTTCGTAATGACCAAATTGTTAAACGTAATCGCACCATTTTTTATACATAAGGTAAAGTTTTAGAAAATATTTACATGACATTTCACCGAATTTTCTTAAAATTTGGTTTTTGCAATATTTTTCCAAAAATCATTTCTCTGGTAATCTTAGTTTGATTTTCATGTTTGGTAACTCATTTTAAAGAAAAATTTAATGAAAAACGAAGGGTTTGCCAGTATAAAAAAAAAATTTGAGCCTTAGAGACGTAATTGGGTTTCTTTTTGGAAAACCAGCACTATTTTCCCAAATACATCAAATTTTCAACTAAGGGGTCACTACAGGCACGTTTTAGTATCACAATTTTTTTATCTGAAAACTTCACAATTTACTTTGTACTTGTAAAGGAACAATCGAGGCCCATGCTATACTATACCCTTCGCTATGAATGCATCCACTATAACCATCGCTTTGCCATTAACATGCCTTAGTCATGCCATCGTTTCTCAGCGCGTCATTCATTCATTCCACACAAGCATTGAACAGTATTGATTCAGTTCTTCTGAGCGTGGTTCATGGATGGTGAGAGAAATGTGAGAAAATAGAATTCGCTGTTCTCATTCTCAATGAACTTCATGTCTCTTTTTAATGCGCTCATTGCTTCTCATCGCGAAAGAATTGAATGAGACTATGACGCAAATTTCAGTGAGAGACTCATGAGTAGCTTTTTTTGCATTCATGCAGATGTCTTATAAATATACACAACAAAAGTTTCAACAAGAAAAAAAAACTCAAAAACTGAAAACATAATTTATGCTTAAAATAACAGCTAACAAAGATTAAAATACCTACAAAACAAACAAAAAGCAAAATAAAAAAATACGTTGAACTATATATATAAAGGGTGATTTTTTTGAGGTTATGATTTTCATGCATTAGTATTTGACAGATCACGTGGGATTTCAGACATGGTGTCAAAGAGAAAGATGCTCAGTATGCTTTGACATTTCATCATGAATAGACTTACTAACGAGCAACGCTTGCAAATCATTGAATTTTATTACCAAAATCAGTGTTCGGTTCGAAATGTGTTTCGCGCTTTACGTCCGATTTATGGTCTACATAATCGACCAAGTGAGCAAACAATTAATGCGATTGTGACCAAGTTTCGCACTCAGTTTACTTTATTGGACATTAAACCAACCACACGAATGCGTACAGTGCGTACAGAAGAGAATATTGCGTCTGTTTCTGAGAGTGTTGCTGAAGACCGTGAAATGTCGATTCGTCGCCGTTCGCAGCAATTGGGTTTGTGTTATTCGACCACATGGAAGGTTTTACGCAAAGATCTTGGTGTAAAACCGTATAAAATACAGCTCGTGCAAGAACTGAAGCCGAACGATCTGCCACAACGTCGAATTTTCAGTGAATGGGCCCTAGAAAAGTTGGCAGAAAATCCGCTTTTTTATCGACAAATTTTGTTCAGCGATGAGGCTCATTTCTAGTTGAATGGCTACGTAAATAAGCAAAATTGCCGCATTTGGAGTGAAGAGCAACCAGAAGCCGTTCAAGAACTGGCCATGCATCCCGAAAAATGCACTGTTTGGTGTGGTTTGTACGCTGGTGGAATCATTGGACCGTATTTTTTCAAAGATGCTGTTGGACGCAACGTTACGGTGAATGGCGATCGCTATCGTTCGATGCTAACAAACTTTTTGTTGCCAAAAATGGAAGAACTGAACTTGGTTGACATGTGGTTTCAACAAGATGGCGCTACATGCCACACAGCTCGCGATTCTATGGCCATTTTGAGGGAAAACTTCGGAGAACAATTAATCTCAAGAAATGGACCGGTAAGTTGGCCACCAAGATCATGCGATTTGACGCCTTTAGACTATTTTTTGTGGGGCTACGTCAAGTCTAAAGTCTACAGAAATAAGCCAGCAACTATTCCAGCTTTGGAAGACAACATTTCCGAAGAAATTCGGGCTATTCCGGCCGAAATGCTCGAAAAAGTTGCCCAAAATTGGACTTTCCGAATGGACCACCTAAGACGCAGCCGCGGTCAACATTTAAATGAAATTATCTTCAAAAAGTAAATGTCATGGACCAATCTAACGTTTCAAATAAAGAACCGATGAGATTTTGCAAATTTTATGCGTTTTTTTTAAAAAAAAAGTTATCAAGCTCTTAAAAAATCACCCTTTATATATATGTTATATATGCACAAAATACTGTGTTTTAATTGGAAAATTAGTTTATTAATTGGTTAGGTTACTGAGAACAATAACTGATTTGTATGTTAATAAAATTAGTCAGTTGATTAGTAATTCAACTAAGACCTATAACTAGTATGTAAGTAAAAACAATTAGTCTGTTGACTAGCAATTTTACTAGGTGCTTTAACTGGTATGTATGGACGGGTATGTATGGTTGGGGTCAAGCAGCAGTAGCTGTAGGGTGGACTGAAGCGAATATGGCTTCCTTCTGGGAGGTTCTCGATGAACCTTTCGTTCATCGAGACCGTTAGTGCTTGGTGAGAAGCCACATCCGGTACGAGGTGACCCTACTTTTACAATACACTACGGATCTAGACATGGGTGTGCAAAAGACTCCTCCTTATCGGAGATAGCCCTTGTCCAATCGGAGTGTTTGCATTCGGAGGCAGCAAGACTGTATTATACCGGTGCACCTCACTGGTACCTGCCCGCCCCAGTGAGTATGTATGGGCTTACCGTGATAGTGGGGGCAATGTCACGGTCGACGGTTCTTTCCCCAACACTTTTGGGATTTATATGGAAATCCAAAAGACAGCAAAAAAGGAAGCGTGCGCTGAAGAGACGAGTCCCGAAGCGGTGGAATCCCAAAAGGATTTAGCCGTGGAAGGATGCAAGAAGCCGCAAGGTAACCTGCCCGGCCTGGTGGACGATGGAACTCCGAAAGGGGTGAAGCTGTTAACCAGTCCTGTCGAAGCTGCAGGACCAGGGAACGCTAAGTTCGAAGCCGCTGTTAGCTCTTCGGCTAAGGATGGGCAAGGTGGACTTCCTGTGACGGTTGGTAGCCTTTCACATAGAGAAAGGACGATGGAAGCTGATAGACGATCCTCAAAAGTCGATAGCAAGTACCAGGAAAACCTTGTCGTGTGTCAGCTCAATCTACACCATAGAAGGGCAGTATCAGCAATGATGATGCGTTGCATGGAAGAGGATGGAATTGAAATATCAATGCTCCAAGAACCTTGGATTCTTCACAATAGAATTAAAGACCTCTCAGAGCGAAAGGCCACGCTGTACCAACCGGTAATAGATGGCAGGCGGAGGACTTGTATCTTGGTGAGGCATGGTATACTAGCGGTACATATGACACACCTATGTTCCCCGGATCTCACAGTTGTTTGAGATTTGCTCTAAGGGGCTTAAGTGGAAAGGACATATTAGACCTTCCACCTTATGAGGTTCGTTTGAAACTGTTAATAATGCAGTCTTTAAGTGACCGAAGGAAATCTGCAGATATCGTCTATTTACACCAACTCATAGCAGGTGTATTCGATTCCCCAGAACTTCCTTCTCACATAAATTTCAACACTAATCATATAAGCAGTAGAAAGGCTAGCAGCTCAATTTATTTCCCATTTAATAGAACAAATTATATGGCTACTGCTCTTTTAAATCGCATGAGTTCCTTTGTTAACAGTTGAAGCTTTTTTGATGTTAATTTGCCAAAAGTTCAACTCAAAAGTAGATTAAAAATAGTTGTATAATTAGATCTATGTACACGCATGGTTAGTTGTTACGTCTTGTGTTGTCCCTGAGCATAACCCATTCATTAGTGGGTAAATTTTTCCCACATTAACTTGTTTGTGGTCACTAGTATCCATAACATTGATATTTTTCAATGATTTGTGGCTCGTGGCTTTAAATGCGTTAATGCTGCGATAGTGCGAAAAAGCTGTAGTAGCTGAACTCTATTGTTATTGCATGTTAACAACAAGAAAAAATTGAGGTTTTTTCCAAAAGTAAAAAATCATAACTCATTTTAAAGAAAAATAAAATTAAAAATGAAGAGCGCACCAGTTTTTAGAAAATTTGTGCTTAAAAAAATGTAATTGGGATTTTTTTGGAAAAACATCACTATTTTCCCATATAAATCAAATTTTCAATATAGAGGTCTTTACAGGCACGTTTAAGGTATAATACACGTGTAACAACAAAAAAAGCAGCTTTTTTAAAAAAATTTTTTAGATACAAGGAGATGTTATTTTTTTCCAAATTTATACAGCTTATTGTAAATAAAAAGTACTTTATAAAAATATTTTTTTTTTTTAAATAACTTTCAGGCTTCTAATAGAGGGCTCTGAAAATGACACTAAAAAAAAAGACATTAAAAACGGTTCGATGGATATCGCCTTTCCCATGGATCTGAAACATAAAATCCAATGTCATTTTAAAGTACAGACCACTAATTCGGCATCCCCTCTACGCACTACCACCGGGGGGGTTTTTTTAAAACTACGGCGAAAGCAAGAGTAAAAAGTTAAAAAGTGATAGATTTTTTCGCATTTTTGTCTATAAAAGAAAAACAAAAAACAGTAAGTACTTAAATGGATGGGGGGATGCTTAATCGATAAAATTATGGACAAAATGCGCTAAGATTCATTGAAATTGAGCTAATAGATTTCGAGATGTTTATCGAACTGTTTTAAAAAACTAGTTTCGAGGAAATCGGGTAAAGCTTTTGTTTTTCGGAACTTTGCATATATTTTTTTAATTATCGGTTGATAAACCTACTATTATTTAATCAGAAATGCTAGGTTTCGATTTAAAAACATGCATGTATATTCTAAAAACTATACAGAACACATTAAGAAAACAACCTTAAATATCAAAACATTTTGTTTTAATTTTCAGTTTTTAATTTTGCTTCATAAAGAACAATCCAGAGCTATGCACATGTCAAATATAAAAAAAAAACCAAAATAAGTGTCACTTTAATATATATATTTACTATTTATATGTATTCTAGAGTTTGAAGTTCTTCTGTTGTGTGTTAAGAATTTTATTTAGATAGCGAAAAGAAGAGTGGTTTTACGTTTATCACGAAAAGAACCTGTCGTGATAAACGTTTGGTGTTCAAGCGCACCAATCCGCTATATGTGCTGGCTTGA
>OU612047.1:97934785-98006833 GCA_914767935.1 Coremacera marginata | reverse complement strand
AAAATGGGACCATTACGATGCACACCGGCCTTTCGTACGATCCCCTCCATGATGATGTTGAAGAGATCGCAAGACAGTGGATCGCCTTGTCTGAAACCTCTTTTGGTATTGAAGGTTTCGGAGAGGTCATTTCCTACCTTGACGGAGCTGCGTGTGTTGCTCAACGTCATTCTGCAAAGTCTAATCAACTTTGCAGGTATACCGAACTCAGACATTGTTGCATAAAGGCAATCCCTTCTGGGGCTATTGAACGCAGCTTTAAAATCGACAAAGAGATGGTGTGTGTCAATTAGATTTTCGTGGGTTTCTCCAGGATTTGTCGTAGCGTTAAAAACTCTGGTCTATGGTGGACTTATCAGGTCGGTCGAAAGCCACACTTTTAAGGTCCAATCAGTGTTTTTGTAATCGGCTTTAATCTTTCACACAGTTTGCTTGAGAGAACCTTATATGCGATGGAAATAAGACTGATAACACGATAGTTGGCGCAGATTGTTGGGTCTCCTTTCTTAAGTATAGGGCAAAGTACGCTGAGATTCCAATCGTGGGGCATGATTTCCGCTAGCTATATTTTGCTGATGAGCTGATGCATGCGCATTATCAGTTCATCGCCGCCAGTTTTAAATAATTCGGCTTACAGGTCAGCACTCGCTGCTTTATTGTCTTTGAGTCGTTGGATAGCAACTCAAACCTCTTCATGGATAGGTGGTGATACTTCCACTCCGTCATCGTTGATTGGTGGCACTGAACTGCACTCTCCATGGGCGGCATTGGTGGAATCGTCGCCAGTAAGTAAATTGGAGAAGTGCTATCTCCACAATCTTAGCACACACTGTGTATCCGTATTCAGATCTCCATTTTCGTCTCTACAAGGGGATGCTCCGGGCTTGAAACCTTGGGTTAGACGTTAACCTGTTGAAAGAATTATCGTGCATCCTTCTTGCCCTGGTATACCTATAGTTCCTCCTTTTCTTGCGTCTGAAAAGGCGCCTTTCTTCCTTCCTTTTTTCGCTGTAGTTTTTGCGCATGGCTCGCGTTGCAGCTGACTGCAGCGTTTTTCTATAAGCTGCATTTTTTACTGCTGTCGCGATGTGACTCTCCTAATCGTACCATTGGTTCCGAGGTTGCGGGCACCGGAAACCAATGACTTCTTCAGCGGCAGCGCGCATGGAGTGGGATATATGTACTCAAAGTCCACTGGCGTCGTCGGGTCCAGAGATACGGGTCTTAGACAGTAAGGTGAGCGGAGTAGGCCTCGGCAGTCCGTTGTAATTGCAGCTTAGCGACATCATGCAGGTTTCGTTGCATTCCTGTGGGTATGTTCTTCGCCTTGCATAATCGCATGTGGATCTTGGCTGCAACAAGATAATGGTTGGAGTCAATGTTGACCCACCGAAATGTACGCACATTTAGAACACTAAACATGATCAATTTGGTTTCGCGTTTTTTGATCCGGGGACAGCCAGCTGGCCTTGTGGATGTCGAGGTGCTTAAATCTGGTGGTACTAACTACCATGATTCACGCCGCGGTGAAGTCGATCAGTCTTAGACCGTTGTTCGTGGAGGTCTCATGAAGACTGAACTGACCGACAGTGGGGCTAAAGATGCCTTCACTTCCGTCTTTCGCATTAAAATCGCCGACGACTATTTTCACGTCATGGACCGGCAGGTGGTCGTACACATCCTCACGACTAGCGTAGAAAGCGTCCTTGAAGGTTTCGTCCTTTTCCTTCGTCGGGGCGTGTGCGCAAATAAGGCTGATGAAAAAAATGTTGCTTTGATGCGGATCGTGGCCAATCTTTCGTTCACAGGTGTGAACCGGGAAACAAGGTGGCTTAGTTTCTGGCTACAACGAATCCAAATCAGAATTTGCGCGTCTCCGCATGGCAGCTGTAGTAGATATTGCAGTGTGCTTGTTTAGAGCAGCCTTGTCCTTTCCATCGCATTTCCTAGATGGCGGTGATGTCAGTATTTATTGTTTTGAAGTCTTCCGCCAGTTGGATAATAGCACCTTCCCTGTAAAGGGTCCGTATATTCCAGGTGCATATCCATAAATCATTGTGCGGTTTTCGTTTGCGGTGGTCGTCAGCGTAATTGGGGTTCTTATCTGAGGCTGCTTTAGTTTTCATTGGGCAGAGGTAATGTGTCGGGTCACAAACCCTGCGCACATTCCATGTTTAAGGTCCACGGAGCGACCCGCTTCTCAAATAAGCCGTCAAACTAACGGATGCCAGTTTGCCGTTGTCCAGGGAACACCACGAGAATGAATAATACTGGCCTTGCCAGGTTGAGGCAGCCAGACACGTTGCCATGTAAAGGTTCGCCCCCTTATCCGCAATGGCCATATGCTAGACATAGATAATACCCCTATTGTGTTCATTCTCTCACTTTGACTCCACTCATTATGTATGAATTAAAGAAACAAAAATAAACAACTGTTAGTTTTACGAAATTGTATAAGGAAACTTTTATGTTTGGAACTGTTTGGAACTGCTATAATATTATTGTTTCAAAGCCAAATAAAGTACTTTTAAGCAAAATATGAACAAATTTTTAAGACATTTAATTTTACGATAAAAAAAATGAGTTAAGTGGGGGTAATTCGAGGTAACAGGGTTTACCATTTGGAATAAACTTCAGAAGAACAAAAGCGCTAAGATGAAAATGTTGAACTAGTTAAGCGCTTTTTAGCGGTGTATTATTTAATAAAATCGGACATAAAATACATAAGTATTTTAAAGACCATTTTGGTTTTCCGGGGGTCCAAAAAAATGTTTGTTTTGCTTTTGGAGTTGTCTCAAGGCCATCTTTAAAATAAGGGATGCACTTTTAAATTTTTTTTTTTTGTATGGAGATCGACCCACTCTAATGAACATTAAGGCGATTCACGAGAAAAAGTTTTTCGGGTCGGTTCCTCAAAATAATGCTTGATTTATGTTATGTTGATTGCCCAAATATTTCGTTTATAGCCATACGTATGCTGGACTGGTTTGAAACTACCTCTAAAAATCGAGTTTTAAAAAAAAATCGAGTGTGATAGTTTAAAAAACTAAATGGTCAGAAATAATAGTAATGTAATAGTTCTTCCAATCTGCATCATAAGCTGCGTTTTTTCCATAAGAGATCACGGTCATAAAATCAAATTTGCAAGCAAAGCAAAAACAACACTGGATCATGTGTGAGCTGGAACATTTCAAGTGATGCAATTCTGTTTTTAAGTGTTGTGGCCTCAACTGTAAAATTAGGCAACGCTTGACCAATTGTTGATGGCTAGATGGCGCTGCTTATCTGATCTTATCTTTCAGCTTAAAAAGAACATCAGCTATTCTTCTGTATGCAGAAAACAGCGCCATCTGTCCGTGAGTAAAAAACATAGCAAAAACTGATCCGAAACGTTTTTTCATTAATGATCTGATCTCTCATGAAAAAAACACAGCTATTAAATTTAAAATTGTTGAAGTCGGACCAAAGATAATGCGGATTTTCATTATTTTTTCAACTTCTTTTAATATAATTTTCAATAAAATTTAAATTTTATTTTTTTTTTTGTTATGCTACTTTAAGTCAAATTGTCACTTGATTAAAAGCTTTAGTGTAAGTTGAAGAATTAAATTGAAGTAAATAACAAAACTTTAACACTCATGCAGATTTGAAGAGCTTTTTCAGTCTTTCTCTGACCGTGACTATGAACAGACGTGCTAAGTGTAACTCAAGAAATTTGAATACCTACTAAAAACAAAACAACATAAAAAAAAAAAAAAAAAAAACATTATATAGAAAAAAAAAAAAAAAACTTTAAAACAAGCAAGTGTTTTGCTAAGCAATAAAAGTTAAGCTGACCTAATGGAGCTTGTTAAAAACAAACAATATGAACTCTGATGATGAAAGCAGTGATGACAGTGAGAACATCTGGCAGCATACTAGTTCACTAAAAAAACGCAGGCTATTTGATTCTCCTGATCTGCAGCAGAAAAAACGTCAAGCGATTGATAACAATATTGCAACAACTTCAACCAGCAATAAATTTTCGTTACTTGGTACAGCAATTGATACAAATGAAGACAATAACTTGGATGCTTCTATTCCAAAACCGCCGCCTATATTTATACCTGATGTTATTAACATAAGTCGAATAGTTAAAAATTTAAGTAGTGTTATTTGTAATAAAGAGTTTAATTTTAAGTCACTAAGAAATAATCAAATAAGGCTTATGATTAAAACAATTGACTCCTACAGAAAAATTGTAAAATCTTGAAGCTAACAAAATCGCTTTTCATACGTATCAACTGAAACAAGAACGCGCATACAGAGTTGTTTTAAAAGGTTTACATTTTTCTACACCAACTGAAGTCATCAAAGCGGAGCTCGTGTCTGCCGGGCACCAGGTTCGGAGTATAGTTAATATTAAAAGCCGTGTGACTAAGCAACCCTTACCGATATTTATTGTTGATCTGGAACCTAATGAAAGCAACAAAACAGTGTATGAAATGAAACATGTTGGCAATGCGATAATGACTGTCGAGCCACCCCATAAATCGAATGATCTTGTTCAATGTTACCGCTGCCAAGAATTTGGCCACACCAAATTATATTGCCAGCAACCTCACCGATGTGTCAAATGTGGGGAAGATCATCCAACAGCCGAATGCTTAGAAGATAAAAGTTCTCCTGCTCGATGCGCTCATTGTTTTCAAAATCACACTGCAAACTATAAAGGCTGTCAGGTGTACCAGCAGCTGATTCACAAAAAACAACAAAACAACATATTCAGCAAGCAACAACAACCACCACAAACGTCCGGTAATTACTGAATGAATCGTTATGACTATCCGCAAATGAAACCAAATAATAATAACATACCCAATGGAAATCCTTTTCTCACGAATTCGACATACTCAGATGTTTTTAAAGGAAATACGCTTAATAATAATGAAAAGAACTTAATGAAAAAAATAGAAGCCATGTTAAACAAGCAAATTGAATTGACTAATACGCTCTTAAATATGATGTCAATACTCATCAACAAATTATGCAATTAAACTTAAGAATCGCAATATGGAAAGCCAATGGACTTTCGAGTAAAATCAATGAAGTAGAAGTTTTTCTCCATTCAAAACATATAGATATCTTATTAGTATCTGAAACACATTTTACTAAAAAATCGTATTTAAAGATTAGAGGCTATGACTTAATAGTTGCAAACCACCCTGATGAAAGAGCTCACGCTGGCTCAGCAATATTAATCAAATCCACTATAAGTTATGATACCCTAGAAGAATTCAGACAACCTCACTTGCAAGCAGCTGGCGTCAAAGTTAAGTCAAATAATATCTTTATATCAATATTTTCGATATATCTTCCACCAAGGTATTCTGTTTCATGTCAAGATTATGTAAACTTTTTTGGAAAATTAGGTACTCGTTTTATAGTGGGAGGAGACTATAACGCTAAACATCCATGGTGGGGTTCAAGACTTACCAATCCCAAAGGAAGAGAACTTTACAAATGTATCTGTAAGTTTAATTACCAAACACTTTCTACTGGGCAACCTACATATTGGCCCAGTGATCCAAATAAAATTCCAGACTTACTGGATTTTGTTGTATATAGAGGTATACCAAGCAATTTATTGGATATAATAGGTAATGATCTTAGTTCAGACCACACGCCAATAATATTGATTTAATATTGATTAACTATTTTAAATAACCCACCTAAAAGCATAAAGTTGCTCACATCGAAAACAGATCTGTACTCGTTCAGATATTGGATAGATAAAAATCTCGCATTAAATATACCTATTAAGAGTGGTGATGAACTAGATACTGCAGTTGAAACATTTACCAACTTAATTCATGAAGCCGCTTTTATATCTACTCCAATTACTTCATTGAATCTCGATAATGGCAGTAAAGTTTATTTATCTGCGGAAATAAGAGCACTTTTAAGAGAAAAACGAAGATTACGAAGAGTTTGGCATCTGAGCAGGAATCCACTCGATAAAAGATTATTAAATCAAGCAACTCAATTACTTAAATCCCGTTTAGCAGACCTTAAAAATGAAGCAACGAGAAATTATTTGCGCAATTTGAGTGTCAATCAGCGAAATAATGAACAATGCTTATGGAAAGCCACAAAATACCTTAAAAGGCCTGTGCGGAGAAATGTTCCTTTAAAAGATTCCAGTGATCAATGGTGTAGGTCAGACTTAAGTAAAGCCACTGCATTTGCTGCTCACTTAGAACAGACATTTCAACCACACACTCTTAATGGAAACGACATTCAAATCCAACAGTATTTGGATTCTGCTTGTCAAATGGATTTGCCCATCAAGCACATAACACCAAACGAAGTTCACGCTAAAATAACAATGCTTAACAATAACAAATCTAATGGATATGAGAAAATTGATGCGAAAGTAGCGAAATTTTTACCACAAAAAAGGTATTATATTCTTGACTCTCATCTTCAATTCTATTCTTCGACTCAGTCACTTCCCATCCCAATGGAAATGCGCGGAAATAGTAATGATACTTAAACCAAACAAGCCTGAATGTAACGTGACCTCATATAGACCCATAAGTTTACTAGTTGTATTCTCGAAAATATTCGAAAGAATATTTTATCGTAGAGTTCTTCCAATACTAGAAAAAAACAGCATAATTCCTGAATACCAATTTGGGTTCCGCCATAAACATGGCACTCCAGAACAATGCCATCGTATTATTAACAAAATAAACGATGCCTTAGAACGCAAACACTATTGCTCAGCCGTATTCTTGGATATACAGCAGGCATTTGACAAAGTTTGGCACAGTGGTTTACTTTTCAAGCTAAAAAAAATTCTCCCAACTCCGTATTATCTTGTGCTAAAATCATTTTTACATCAACGATATTTCTATGTTAAAGTTAATAAAGAGCAATCGAATATACGTCAAATAAACGCAGGTGTGCCACAAGGCAGTGTTTTAGGCCCATTATTATATACAATATTTACAGCAGATATGCCTACCTTAAATACGGTCACTATTGCAACATATGCAGACGATACGGCTATAATAGCTACAAGTGAATCCTCTGCGGATGCGTCTTACGCAGTACAGCAGCAGCTAAATAGCTTGCAACAGTGGCTTGAAATGTGGAACATTAAAGTTAACTGCGAAAAATCTACTCACGTCACGTTCACGTTAAGGCGTGGTGATTGTCCTACAGTCTTTCTTAATGGCTGTCCAATTCCTACAAGCTGTAAGACTAAATATCTAGGAATGCACCTAGATAGAAGATTGACCTGGAAAGACCACATCAAAGCAAAGCGAGAACACCTTAATATTAAGACGAAACGAATGTTTTGGTTACTTGGACCAAAATCACAACTATCCTTGGAAAACAAAATAATTCTGTATAAAACTATATTGAAACCAGTTTGGACGTATGGGATACAACTTTGGGGAACTACCAGTAACTCAAACATCGAGATTATTCAACGGTTCCAATCTAAAACTATAAGAACGATAGCAAATGCTCCGTGGTTCACTACAAATAAAGCGCTACACAAAGACTTAAATCTTCAAAGTGTAAGAGATGAAATAAATAATATAAGTATAAGATATCTGCAACGATTTAGTGATCATACTAATCCCTTAGCTATTAGTCTTCTAGATGAAAGTGACGAAATCAGAAGATTGAAAAGACACCATGTTTTAGATCTCCCATATAGAAAATAAACCAAAGATGAACTTATAAGTTAAATTAATTCAATATGTATAAATGTACATACTTAGCAATATGTGCTTAATGTAGCGCATGTATATTAATATTAAATGTTAAGTTAAATAATTTGAAAAGATTTGCTTATTATTGTTAAATAGATTGCAAATAAATGCCTTATACAAAAAAAAAAAAAAAATTATTTCTGACTATTTGTTTTTTTTTAACTACCAAACCAAGCAATATTTCTACACAAAACTCGATTCCTAGAGGTGGTTTCAAATCATTCCAGCTCACGAATGGCTATCGCCAGAGTCGAAATATTTAGGGAATCATCATAATATAAGCCAAGGATTATTTTGAGGAACCGACCCGAACAACATTTTTTTCTATGAAGCGTGAGGCGTCTTAATGTACATTAGACAAATTAAACAAAAAATTTCTAAAATTTCAAATACAATAAAATTGATGGCATAAAATGCAAAAATATTATACTAGAAAGATTTTTAATCAATAATTTTCCAACTATCTCTTGTGCCCCAAAGTTTTGTAACTTTTTTAGTTGTTCAAATATAAAACATTTTTTTGGCAGGTAATGGTATTTCATAAATTACGTTTAATATGTATTTTGTGCGAGGACCACAATGCATTTTAAAATGCGTTGAACAACTTCCTTTAAAGTTTCAGAAATTTAAGAAAATTTAGAAAAATTAACAGAAAAATACAAAAAACTTGGGTAAAGCCAAAATGTGTTTTTATTTTGTATGCTTAACTAACAAAATTTTAAACTTTTTGCACGAAAATATACATGATTCTTCATTATTTTATTGGGAACTCAATGAGACCATGTAACCGCACAGAATGGGGTGAATTCTTGCTTCCATGCTTGAAGTTGTTTTTAACTGAGAAGTTAAATTCAAATTTGAACAGGGAGACCAGAAATCACCATAGCCAGTGTCGTATGTGAACAGCAGAGACATCCTGTTCATCTGATAGCTGACATGTTTTCATCTGACAACTGACACATTCGAAGTGTGACAGCTGATCCACTCTGAATTTGACAGCTGACATATTTGCTTAATTTGACGGCCAACATTTTTCTTTAAATCTGCCTGCTGTCATATTTCTCTTCCAGGTGTCACATTTTGAATCTGACAGCTGACACAGCTTCCAATCTGACAGCTGACGTATTTTAAAATGTAAATACCCATAAAAATAAGACACCAAATTTCTTCTGTATACACTTCTTACTTACTTAGGTGGCCATAACAACCTGCGTTCGGGTTTTGGCCGACCTCATCAGCTCTCGCCAGGCGCCTCTGCTTTGCGCGCGCCTTCTCCAATCGTATACACCAAGTGCGGTTAGGGCTTTCTCGGCCTAGTCCATCCATCGGAGGCATGGTCTTCCTCGTCGTAGTTGACCAACGACCCTGGCCTCGGGCACCTTTTTCGCTGGAGCTTCGTCGTCGATGGATGGACATGATCCAGCCAGCGTAGTCGCTTCACAGTTATACGCCGAACTACTTCAATGTCTTCGTAGAGCCCCATACCCCTTCATACAGCTCGTGGTTCATTCGGATGCGATTGTCATCGCCGGCTCGAACAGGATAAAAGATTTTGCGAAGAACTTTCCTCTCGAACACCCCCAGAGCAGCTGCGTCAGTTTGCGAAACTACCCATATCTCAGTACCATAAAGAAGCAAAGGTAGAACGATCGCCTTGTAGAGTGTATACACACTACTTCTTTATTTACATTTTTTTCCTCTTTTCAATTCTACTTTTTCTCTCATTGAAATTTGTTGTCAATAACTTTTAAAGTTTTCTGAATCAAACATTTTCCCTTACTCTTAATGCAATTTTTTGATTAAATACACAATTTATAATATATTTAATTTATATAATATATTTAAAATTTAAATTATAATACTTAATATTTTAAAACAGAATTTTTATCAATTACTTAGTTTACTGCTTCTGTAGAGCAAAATAAATTTTCTTATTGTCCTAATAATAATAATAAATAAATAAATATTTCAATTTGAACATTGTGAGGGCTAACAATCGCTACACAAGTGTATCACACATTGTGAATTTAGCACATTCCCTAAGTAAGTTATTAATCATAACTTACTGAACGTACCGTGCTGACAAATAAAATTGACATTGCGGTGAATGGCGTAACTTCCGCAAGGAAAAAAATAGTTTTCCTTCTTCTGGAAACAGCGTGGCGAGTGGGAGCTACAAAAACCGCATCGGCAAACAACAGCGCCAGCAAATCACTCAGAGAATATCAAAGCGCCGGAGTTAGAAGCATAGCTGATAACCTGGATTCACGCCACTCTATGGAGGTCCGGGTTTGCCATCTGAAACCAATTTGTCTCACACTAGTGGAGGACAATCAACAGCTTTTAAGTACCCTCGTGGCGCAACAGCTACCAGCCGCAACAATAGCACATCATCAGCAGCAACGACAGCAACCAACACGTTGTTAAAAGCGCCTGCATCAGTAACAACCAAATAGTGACATTAAAAGTTGCTACAACCGCCCCGGTCACGGAGCACAGCAACGGTTCACCACTTCTGCCATGCACCAAGGAGGAGCAGCAACGGTCATCAGTGGAGCACCCAACAACCACAGCGGCGCTTCCCCAGCAACATCAGAACCCATCCCAGCAGCATCTTTGAATGCGCACCTGAATACCAACGACAGCACCTGCAAGAACCGCATTGACGTCCACATATTGGCACCCACACGGCGGCAACAAAAGTGCCCACAACAGCTACCAGCAGCACTCCCAGCATCAGCACCAGCCAGTCAGCGCACAGCAGCGGCGCCAACAATTGAAGCGTCGCAGTGGTGCACCCCTACAACCACACCCAACAAAGTGCCCACATCCTCGGATATAAAGGTGCCAACAACAGCGGTGGCACCAACAGTGACCAACCAACAACAACAACCACATCCGTGGCCAGCCAACAACCACAACCCCAGCTGCAGCGCCCACATAAAGCAGAGCCAGCACATTAGCGCCACAGTGGCGCACCCCAACAACAAAAGTGCCCACAACAACTTGCTACAGCAACAACAAAACAACAGAAAAAAATGGCCATAGCGGCGGTCACTGGCAACGACACCATCAGTGCCAGATTTGCAGCCAATAACAACAACAGCCACAATAGCACAACAATAACAGCAGTGGCACACTAGTAGCGCCCACAGCAACGGCGACAATATCCACTGGCAGCAGCACTTAAAGCGCCACATCAGCGGCGCCAACAAATATTAGCGCCCACCCAGCGACCAGGGTCAGTGCTAAGGCAGCAGCAACGACTTCCCACCTCAACATCAAGCAAGCACCCACACATAGGCCATCAAAGCTGCTACAGCAACAAAAAAACAACAGAAACAACATAAAAGAAAAAAAAAATAAACTTTAAAGGCTAGACTTAGAAACAATAATGTACGTTTGATTTAATTAACTGAAAAATAAAAATAACAACAAAAAATATAATAATTACATATATAAGCAAAATAAAAAATTAAGCTTAATCTTACACTAAAAATATAATTTATCCTAAGATCTAAACTAAGTTTGAATTTAAATTTAATCATACTTAAAAATAGAAAAATACTGTAGTATGATTTTGAATATTATGAATTGAAAATAAACTATTTCTCTAATTATTTTGTAAGTCAACTTTGGTGTATTTTAAGCACACCGTGCCGCTATATGTGATGGCAAGAATGTCGAACTGTTTGGGATTATTAGAAAGCTATTGCTTTAAAAAGCATCGAAATTGTTTACATATGCATTGTATGGGTTTTCTGATTTGATTGTTTTATACTATTTGTTTATTAAAAAGGTTAGTATTTGTGAACAAAATACTTTTCACGAAAATGACCAAATTTTCAGATATTTAATTTCTTTTATTTTAATAGAAAATTTAAAGCATTAAAACATTTTTATTGGGAATAAAAATATTTGGGAGTCAAAAATACCGTTTTTGAATATTTTTTATTGTAAACACTTCGCAATTATTTCTGCCATTGATTTGGATCCGTTTTTTCGTGTGGATAAAGCTACAGCCTGTTTTGCGATATTTTTTACCTACAACACATGCTATAAAGGTTATTCATAATTTTGGTTTGTTTGAGAAGAAAGAGCTTATATTCTCTTTTGTTGTTAATACTGCAGACTTCACGCTTCACTTTAGTTAATTTTTTACACTGATTTACAAATTACGCAAAGTAAATGAATGCCACTACCCACTCATCATGTAAAATCGGTCGCTACGAGTAGTTCCGAAAATATTTTTCTTTTTTTTCTGTCACTCCGTTTTCAAGATATTGCCTACTGTAGTTTTTTCTAGCAAAACAAAATTTTGTTCTACTTATTTGCATATGTCTACAGAACTAACAACAGTAATCAAACAAGTGATAATAAAATTCCCTAAAAAATATGGTTACATCATTTTTTGATTGAGCTGTTAGTTCTTGCGGAATAAATTCATTCATCTGAGCATTTTTCTCGTTTTTCAGAAAATTTTAAAACAAAAAAAAAATGCCAATTTTGTTTAGAAACCAAAACATTTATTTAGTTTCATATTTTTTGCTAGAAGCCTGTATTTTTCCAAAAAAAAATAAAATAAGCTATTGCTTAAGAAAACCTCTTCATAAATGGAAAAGTTGTGTTTAATTGAACGAAAGCACCCAAATTGTGTGATTGTTTATTAATGCATTTCGACTTATTTTATTGTCATATAAATAAATAAGAACTTAAGGTTGTTGTAATATAGTTTTTTATTTTTAATTTTTATTCTATTAATCATCTACGTTGCTTTTTATATCGTTTACATTGTATATAATTTTTAATTTATAATTTTTATTATTTTTGTAATCATTTACATTGTTCCTTTAAATTGTTTGCAATGAATATAATTTTTTATTTTTCAATTTTATTGCTTGTTTAACTTTGCCAATTAAATGATAGTTTATTTAAACAATTTAATAATCTTAACAATTTAATGAAAGCTTTGGTTTTGAAATTTTCTTGATTTATTGGGATTTAACAGCGATTTTCACACCACAATGTTACTAAACAATTCAACAGGAATTTAAGCCAAATCAACATAAGAATTCAAACGGAGATTTTAGACTGACTTGATTTAAATTTTTTAAGTTGTTTGTCTCGAATCAATGAGTTTATTTTGAGTGAAACGGACACATCAGCATATTAGCTGTGTGTAAAACTGAAAGCTTTAGTTCACAAAGGCAGCTCGTATTTCATTGATTGGTATTTGTTTTGATTCGCGATAAGCAAATTATGTAACTTTTTTTTACAATTAAAAAATTTTGAATATGCCTAACGCTTACTTTGGCACTATTAACATATGAATATATTTTAATATGTAATGGGTATGACTTTTTGATTAGTGCCTAGGTGAGTGTCAAAACAAAGTCTAAGCATTAAACATATTTCCCCACCCCCCTCCCCCTTGAGGGTTTCAAACCATTCAGGATGATTTAAAATAACTGTAGAAATAATCTGAATAGTTTGAATCCCTTAACTATGGAGATTCGGAAATATTAAATCTATATGTCGGCTGGGTTGAGCGTGGCTGAGGCACTGGTTTTCGTTGTCGGGCTTGTCACCAATATATGTCAAGCAATATGAGAACGTCGACGATGATGAAGTAGCTTATGCTGTAGTGATGAAAATCGTACATGACTGCAGTTTTCTCCGCCCTTATCAGTTCCTGAATTCGTTCTGACAGGATAGTTGCCTCTGATGTTGGTACTTGAAATGAACTTTGAGTTGGAAGAGGCATTTCCTTCAGTTGTTTGGGCATACTCCAAATGTTAGTGTGTGCGGATGGGATGAATGAAGTGCTATAGCTGATTTTGTTTTGTACTGCTTCTGTGTATTATGTCATGGCATCAATTTTTAGTTTCGTGCACCTTAATAGCACGATGCATTAAGGTCTACCAAACCGTTTCCCTTGAGCGTTAATGGACTGACAAGTTCTTCGCAAAGAAGGTTGGCAGTGTGTTCACGCCGGTCCATAAAAAAAAATCCAAGAATTTGAATTGGCTAATTTTATTCAAGTAATCGTGGTGTTGTATTCACATTCTGTTAGTGTCTCTCTTTTGTGATTTAGCAGGGAGAGCTCACATTTGCTTATGTTAGCGCCCAGGCTGTAGACAGGATGAATTGTTCTGCAGAGATAATTGTTTGGTTTGATCATCGTACAACTGTTTAGGTCGTTTTTTTGCATTGTGTAATATTTATCCCTTAAAGACGTAATTGCTAAGAACTTTGATGTTGGTTTTACCATGTAGGTAAAATTTTACCATTTGTCCAATTTACCAATTGTCCTTTGCAATTGGAACTGGGACTATGTTAAATATATTTGTGTTTTTACTGAAATAAGCGTATAAACGCATAAAAATTTATTTGCTGGCAATAGTAGTGTAGGTGGAATGTTGGTTTGGATTGTTGAGATCTGAGACTGTAGTTGATCAGGGGTAATCAACTTAGGATTAACTCGTTGATGATGGAGATCTAGAACTATGTCCAGTATATTTTTTTGGGTGTTCTCATAGTTTGTTATAATTAAAATAACGTAAGAAAACAAATGATTTAAAAGACTGTCGGCACGATTTTTCGCTGATTCTTCTTCGATCAAATTTTCCGATGAAGTAAATAGTGATTGATCAATTTGAATTGCTTGTTGACTTCCAAAGTTGTCTTTTTAAATATATTGAGTGTGCTGTCAGAGATAGACGTCTGATTTTTAATAAAACTTAGAAGATATTGTTCATTGGAGTGGACACGTTCTATTTCATCCTCCAACTCTTTCGCATAATTTTGGTCTAAAATACCAAAAAGACTATTGGTGATCCGTCCCTACAATCTCGAAAGGCGATCGCTTTACACGGTAATGATGTTGATCGTTTAACTTGTGAAGTAATTGATTGTTGTGTTCAATCATTTTGATACGACGGTTAATTTCCTAAATGAAGGGTTGACAGTAAGTTTCACTTGATTTAACTACTTGGCATTGGAGATGCATGTCTGTGCTATACATTTTCAAACCTTCTAGCTCTTGCCAGTATGTTGATAGATTATAAAAAAGGATAACATTCCAGCTACTGGTCACTGTTTTAACCTGCCCGTTGTTTTCGAAATATATTCCCATGTTGTTGTCAAGCTCTGTTAAATTAACATTTCTCGCAAAATTTTGAGCAGATGTGTTTGATACCGCGGTAAGAGTAAGAGGGTTGGTAAGGCTGTTAAGAGTAAATTGTAATTTTTGACACTGCGAAGTACATTTCCTTGGCAAATACCAATTTATATCAGTGTCAGCTGTCCCACTTATTTCTTCTTTTAAGAATGGTCACAAGTAATGAATGGCTCTAGTAAGTAGTTAGTCCATTTTCTGTTTTTATTGAAGCCACTCGTACAAGGTTGTCCTTGCCTTTTATTGCAGATACCACTCTTCCGGTTTTCCATTTTAAAGGTGGAATATTTGTATCCTTGATAAGTACAAGTTCTTCTTCTTGAATTTGTTCGTGATCCTTTCGCCATTTAGCCTTTGACTGCAGTAAATTTAAATATTCTTTAGACCATCGCTTCCAAAATTGTTGATGTATGAATTGTATTTGTCTAAATTTTGTTAATCGAGTCATATTTGTATCGTCTAGTATTGGCTCTGGTAAACAAGTGAGGAGAGCTCCAATAAGAAAGTGACCAGGTGTCAAAGCTTCCAGATCGTTTGGGTTGGGCGACATTGGTGTAATCGGTCTCGAGTTGAGTATAGCTTCTATTTGTACTATAACTGTTTGCAACTCTTCGGAGGTGAGTGATACTGTTGCTATGTATCGAATTAAATGGTGTTTGTCCGATTTAACTGCCGTCTTGTTTACAAACTTTTGTGATATCTTGCTGAAATTGCTTTGTTTGATGAAGTTGTCTTAACTCAATGAGTTCTGTCTTTGCTCCTACAAAATCAGTCGCATTGTCACTGTAAATCCTTTTGCATACTCCTCATAAAGGCTGTTGTGGTCAAATCTGAAACCACCTCCAAATGGACTGCTCGGGTGCTAAAACAGACAAACACTGCTATATATGCTTTGATTACCTTTGCTCCTCGAATTGTATGATGAATTAGTATTGGGCCACAATAGTCCACGCCGACAATTGAAAATGGCCGTGATGGAGTAACTCTGTCTGCTGATAACTGACCCATTCTTTGATGAATACTGCGAGGCTTTGTTTTAAAGCACCTGATGCATTTGTAGATGACCTTGGTTGTCAAGCTCTTGGCATCGATGATCCAAAAACGCTCTCGGGAATTTGCCACCCAACCTTGTTTTGCAACGTGTAGGTACTTCCAGTGTACATGCTCTAATAGGAGCTTTGTAATGGTGTGCTCTTTTGGCAACAAAATTTTATGTTTTGTTGTTGCCGGCAAATTGCTGTGTAGTAAGCGTCCGCCGACTCTGATGACATCATTAGTTCTATAGAGAAATAGCGAAAGTGACGATAGATGATCATTGGTGTCGCACGGTGCTTTGCTGGTGAGATTCTCATATTGCTTGCCAAAGGACGTTTTTTGCAATTTTCTGATCAAACTTAGTAACCCAATTTCCAATTCCGCGATTGTTAATTTACCCTCAGATCGTGAATTTCTGGACACTCTGCAGTTGTTGAAAAACCTGAAAATGTACGCAATTATTTTTTGTGTGAAAATAAAGGAGTTTTTATGATTAGAAGTATCAATCAGACTTAGAAGTTTTTGTCTTCCTGTTGTGGAGGTAAAGGTCACCCTTGCCGGCCGTCTTTTTGGTACTTCTTCTGCTGCTAGTTGCTCATAAGAGCTTCGAATAGTTATTGTTGAGCAACGGAAAACCTCAGGTCCGTCGAACTAGACCCTTGAGAATATGAGATTTTGAATTAAGGCTCATCGTGAAAGCATATCTGCTGGATTATGCTCTCCAGAAATGTGCCTCTACTGCTGAACTCTCGTAAGCTCCTGAATTCTACCAATGCGATTGGCCACGCAGGTGTTGAAGGTGAAGGATGGTGATTTTAATCATGATAGGACTGTACTGGAATCCGTGTAATAGAATATCTTTTCTATATTGATAGTAAGCGTTTGAAGCAACCTTTCTACCAACTCGGCCATTAGTAGAGCGCCACATAACTCTAATTTTGCAATTGTTGTGAATTTTAATTTCGCAATTCGGGATTTGGAGCATACCAAGTTGACCTTTACTTGGCCAAACGAATCGGTTGAGCGCTAATAACAACATGCTCCGAATGCCACTCCACTGCTATCTGAGAATGAATGCACTTCAATTGACGTTGGAGCTGGTAACAAAACGCACCGTGGAATGGAACAGTGATTTAAATCAACAAACTGATTCATCAATGTTTTCCATCGGTTTTCTAGCTCATGTGTTTTGACGCTATCCCCGTCGATTTAAAGTTTCCATATATCTTGAAGAAACAGTTTTCTTAATACAATGGAAGGTCCAAGAAGCCCCCATTGGATCAAACAATTTTGACAGATCCGATAAAATTGTACGTTTGGTCATTTTTGCGTGGGCTATTGCCAAGAAATTAAATTGGAATACTTCTTCTTGTGGGAGCCATATGAGCCCTAATGCCTTCACCGCTTCAGTGTGCTGAAAAATGAATGTTTTTTCTCAATGATACCCAATTTGTTACCCAAGTTACCCATTTTTAATAATACTGATAACTCGCAGAACAATTTTTCAGCTTTATCATCTGAATCAGCTCCAGACAAACATTCATCTACATACATGTCACGGCTTAGAATGTTGGCCGCTTGTGGGAATGTTGCCTTTTCTAATTCACCTTACTCTTTCAAGCAGCGTGTAGCGAGGAATGGAGCTGCCGAGGTCCCGTATGTTACAGTTTTCAGCTGAAAGGTTTGCGCTTTTTAATATTTGGTGGTCTCCAAAGGATACTTTGATATTTCCTGTCTTCTGATGCTATTAAGTTTTGACGATACATCTTGGCGATGTCTGCAGTGAAGACAACTTGATAGATTCTAAATCTTAGAATAATTGATAGAAGATCTGCCTGAACCGTTGGGCCTACCATCAAAATTTGGTTCAATGACCTTCCACTGGTTGTTTTTGCAGAGCCATCAAACTCAACACGCAATTTAGTGGTAGTACTCTCTAATCTCCCAACTGCGTGGTGAGGGAGAAAATAAGTGTCTGATGGGATATTTAGTGCTTTGGTCAATTCAATGTGATCTAGTGCTTGGTATTCATTTAGAAACTCATTATATTGTGATTTTAGTGATTGATTCTTTGAAAGTTTTTTCTCCATCATCTGAAGTCGTTTAAAAGCCATTTGCTTTGAGGAGCCCAGCATAGATGGGTCCTCTTTGAATGGCAATCAAACCATAAAGGTTCCATTTTGTGTTCGAGTTACTGTATTTGAGAAATGCTGCTCACACATGAATTCCTCTTGTGTCATTTGTCATTTGCTTTGTTGGAGATTCCTATTCTTCAGCTTCGCAGAAACGTTTTACCTGTTTTTCCAGAGTAGCGATGGACGGGGGGAGGTTGTAGCAACATGACAATGCTGAGTGAGCATCGTTGTCAAAGTTTTAGTCCTACCTGCAACGATCCAGCCTAATTTGGTGTTTTGCAAAATGGGAAGATGTGGTGATAAAGTAATTTTCCCATCTTCGAACAATTGATAGCACAGCCCGGCACCTAGAAGCATATCAATTTTGTTAGTTTTATAAAATTGTGGGTGAGCTAACTAAATGTCGTGGGGTAATTTCCAATCCAATATATTGAAAGAAGAGTTTGGCTGATAGTCACTAATTTTTTTGAGGATCACTGCTTGAAGGTCAGCTACGAATGGTGTTACCTTTGATGACAACTGATGCCATGTACTCTGCCCTTGTTTCAGTTCCCGATGCCATTTATTGGAGTGTGAATTCTTTGCCGATGCACTCCGAATTGTTGTGCGAGGCTAGCTGAAATGAAATGTAATTGTGACCCTGTATCTAAAAAAAACCCTAGCTGGAAGAAACTTTTCCGAATTTGTACGAACGTTTACTAAGGCTGTCGCCAGTAATACTTGTCACTCTGTGGTGCGGTTATTGGTTGATGATTTCATTACTGTAGATCCCCCTTGGCTTAAAGAGTGTTGCATATCCTTTATGTTATAATAAACTATGAACTGCATCTGAAACACTTGTTAACGAACAAAATAAGTATGCTATCCTATTATGTATATCTATAAAATATATTGAAAATAAATTTTTCGTTCATTCAATAGTTTTCAATAGTTAAAGCATATAAGGATTCGGAAGCAGTTTTATTCAGGATAAATACAATTTCAAGCGTGAATCAGATGGAAAAACTCGTGCGCTCCGAGAATTGGTTTAAATGGAGTTTTGCCATGAAAGCACACCTCGAGCTTGACGGCGCATGGTACTGCGTTGAGCCACAAAAATTCGTTACTGTGGATGCTTCAAAGGACAACAGCACACGGTGCAAAATTATTTTGGCTTTGGACAAAAGTTTGTACGTGCATGTTAAAGAAGCTCAAAGGTCGAAGGCGGTTTGGAATGCTCTTAGAGGGTTGTTTCATGATTCTGGCTTAGATCGAAGGATCGGGCTGTTGCAGAAACTATGTTCAGTGCGACAGATGACTGGTTTATCGATAGATGCGCAACAGATCATATGACTGCAAACGAAGGCTGTAGGCAAAGGTTGCTACTCCTTGTGGTACCGAGTGCGTAGATGTGCATGACGTGATGCACATACCTGAGTTGGGTGTTAACCTACTATCCATCAAAAAAATCGTTGATCACAGGAATAAAGTAATATTCGATCAAAAAGGATGTCGCGTATTGAATTCAGATAGGAAAATAATCGCTACAGCAAGTCAAAAGGATGGGCTTTTAAAGTTAGATGTTGCAGCAGACCAGAACCCATTCATATCAAAGAGTGTTGATTTTGACACTTGGCATCGTCGTTATGGACAATTGGGTGCAGAGAACATAAAGATACTGTCTAAAGGATACGTCGATGGAGTAGTTTTAAAGACTGGGTCGGTGACAGATTGTATGTCTTGTGCAGAGGGCAAACAGCATTGCGTCAATTTTCCAGCAGAAGGGTCAAGAGCAACAAGGGTTTTGGACATCATTCATTCAGATGTATGTGACCCGATGGAGCAGAAGTCTAGGTATTTATATAAAATTATAATTTATTTAAATATTATTAAAATTGAAGTTTTATAAATCTAACAAAATTATTGAATAAAAATTTTATAAAAATGAAAATTTTAAGAATCTATAAAAAATCAATGAAACTATATATTTAAAAAACAAATATTCAATCAACAAGTAGGATGACACCCCATCTACGCCCCTGTGAGAAACGTACTATTGGAATGTTCGAACTAGTTTGGTTTGACACATAAGATTCCGAAGTCATTTGATGATTTTCTATGAAGGCAGTTTTCAAACGATCGATAGAAACAAAATCTTTTTCCTATTTGCAACATAAACACTTTTGGTGATCTTTTTAAAACCAAATATGGTCCTGCATATTTATGTTAGAGTGGTTTCATTAGCGTCTGGCGGAACCCTCTGTTCCCCTACGTTAATGTTTTTTCGCTCTACTAGCCTTTGGCGACACTTTGTCGCAATTCGACCCATCGACTGTGACTTATAATTATGCAGGTTGGCTTATCGCAAAAGCGGCAAGCCAAGCAAATTCCTAAGCATAAGTCATAGCCGTTTGTTTATTTTTATTAACAGCATATTTTTTTGGTAACGAACGGATACTTAAGCCGTTTGCGTTGGTCACACGTAGTCGCGTTGTTGATACACTGCCCTTCTGGCAGTTTGTCATTTAGTCAGTATTTATTGCTGACGTTGATTTCGTAGCAATGACGAATATCAGCTACATGCTTAAGCGACGGTAGGCTTTAGTTTTTTGTACAACAACAAGCGTTGGATATCGTTTCTTTGGTGCTTGTTGCCTGTGTGTTGGAGTAGCTAACCAGTATACAGGCGGGAGCGCAGTTTTCGTTATTGGTATGTGTTATGTTGACCAATGTTGCGTCAAGACTGCGTCATTAGCGCTGATGACGCGGAATACATTTATAAATACACAATCTCTGTTGTGAGTTCATATAGTTTGTTTATACAATGGACAACAAAGTGGAAATTTTAATTGTATTGTCGATGGGTTGCGCCGCTGCTTTATTCTTGTTAGCGCAGCGGTTGCTAAATATTTTTTGGTGGCATGGACTCTGGTCCATGCTACCATGAACAGTTCGTTTTAAATCTTCGCACTCGCCGGTTCAATATTTTCAATACTTTTAATATTTTTAATTTTTCTTGTAATTGGATTTTATTTTAAATTTAAGTAATAAAGACGTGTAAATAAAATTGGTGAAGAAAAGTTTCTTCTACAAGCGTATCACATCTTATCCAAACGTGAGAGCAGGTTGACAAATGTACAAAATATGATTGTTTAGCATGATTGGAAACGTTTACTGGCTTGAGTTCAGCAACAGTAGAGTGTAAAAGATGTAAAGCATCAGAGGCATTATAAGATGTTGAAGTTTGAAAGAACTCTTCGGGTAAATGAAATGGTTCTCCAAATACCTTTTCTGCTGAAGATGTGCCAATATCCTCTTTTAGAGTTCAACGAAGTCCTAATAAAATAGTTGGAAGAGTTTTTGTCCATTGTTGGTTTTCATGACACGAAAGAGCTTCTTTAAGCGTTCGGTGAAAGCGTTCCACAATTTCATTTGCTTGAGGATGATACGCTTTTTTATGTTTCAAATTAGCTCCAAGATATTTTGCTAAGATATGAAAATTTGCTGATGTATATTGTGTGCCACGATCAGTATATATGTTATCTGGTGAACCAAATCTTGAAATCCAACCACTGAAAATCTTATCACATACCAATAATGATGTTGTGTCTTCTAACGTTGTGTCTAAAACGGTCGACGAAACGGATTGTTAAAATGTATTTGAAACCTTAAGAATGTGGTAGAGGTCCTACAATGTCTATATGGATATCTGCAAATCTACGTGTTGACAATGGGTAACAACTATGCAGGGATTTAGTATGACAAACTTCTTTCGATGATTGGCTACGTTGGCAATTTTTTGTCCATTGGTTGATGTCCCGATTCATATAAGGCCAAATAAAACGTTTAGAAACAAGTTTTCGTGTGACTCTTGAGCCAGTGTGAGAAAGGCCATGCAGTGTTTTAAAAACTTGTTTTCGGAATTGCATTGGAAGATATGGCCTTGCTTGTTGCTGAGTTATATCACAATATACCATGTTTAAAGTGCTTGGTAATTGAATTTGCTTGAAATTAAGACTTGAATTTGTTGAAAGTATTGTTTTCAATTGTCTACAAACAAGGGAGCGCGGCGTTTAGACTCCTACGTTTCATCCGGCAGCTATAACTTCGAAGTAGTCAAGGAGTTCGTTTACCTTGGCACCGCCATTAATACTAACAACGAAATCAGCCTGGAGATAAAGCGAAGAACAATAAGTGTTAATAGGTGCTACTACGGGCTCAGTAAGCAACTAAGTTCCAGAGTCCTCTCTCGATCGACAAAACTAACACTCTACAAGACGCTCGTTCTACTGTGCTGCTTTATGGCGCTGAGGCATGGGTAGTTTCGCAAACTGACGCAGCCGCTCTGGGGGTGTTCGAGAGAAAAGTTCTTCGCAAAATCTTCGGTCTTGTTCGAGTCGGCGATGACTATCGCATCCGAATGAACCACGAGCTGTATGAGCTGTACGAAGACATTGACGTAGTTCAGCGTATAACTGTGCAGCGACTACGCTGGCTGGGTCATGTCCATCGTATGGACGACGAAGCTCCAGCGAAAAAGGTGCTCGAGGCAAGGGTCGCTGGTCAACGACGACGAGGGAGACCATGCCTCCGATGGATGGACCAGGCTGAGGAAGCCCTAACCGCACTTGGTGTATCCGATTGGAGAAGGCGCACACAAAACAGAGGCGCCTGGCGAGAGCTGATGAGGTCGGTCGAAATCCGGACACGGGTTGTTACGGCCAAATAAGTAAGTAAGTAATTGTTTTGAATTCTTCATAATTTGCTGTTGAAGCGAAAGCTGATTTTAGTCGATTGTTGAAATTTCACTGATTCGAGATAGAGTATCTGCAACAAAATTCTCTCGACCTGAGAGGTGGCGAATGTTTTGAACTGTCTAACAAAATCAAGGTGCTTCCATTGTCTGGGACAGGCTTTTTCTGGCTTTTGATTGAAAGCAAAACAAAGAGGTTTGTGATCAGTATAGAGAGTGAATTGTCGTCCTTTTAACATATGTTGAAAGTGACGTATTGATTGATACGCGCCCAATAATTTTCAGCTTGTTGGGAAAAAACGCTAAAGGTTGCCATATATTATTTACATTCTGTTCGATTACTCCACCTGTTGCAAAGTTAGAAGCATCTACTTTGAGAGCTAGTATAGCATTGGAAACTGGGTTGGCTAGAAGAGTAGAATTGGCGAGTTGTGATTTGCACATCTTGAATGCTTCTTCAGACTCCTTTGTCCACTCAATTGGTCGTTTATCCTTTTTTGTCGCTCCTTTAAGATATTCATTTAAAATAACCTGATGTGATGCTGCGTTTGGTAAAAATCTGTGATAAAAATTGATCATCGCAAGATATTGACGCATGTCTTGAATCGTTTTTGGTTTTGGAAAGCTTATAATTTTATCTGCTTTCTCTTCTATTGTCACTAAACAATTTGCGCTAATTTTATAACCAAGAAAATTTGCTTCACTCTTTCCAAATATGCATTTATCTTGATTTAAAATAATTCCATGATCTTGAAGTCGTTGAAATATAAGTGGAAGATTTTTAGCAATAAGTGTGTCATCCATATAACAAAAAACAAAGTCTAGTCCTCTCAGAACGATATCCATTAACCGTTGAAAACTTTGAGCTGCATTCCTTAAGCCAAATGGCATTTTAACATATTCATAAAGACCAAAAGGTGTAATAATTGCGGTTTTGCAGATATCATCAGGGAAAACATCGACTTGATGATATGCTCGAACCATGTCTAGTGTTGAAAATATGGTACAACCACTAAGTTGGAGGTTGCAATCAGTTAAAAATTGAATATTGTAACGATCAGGAACAGTTTGTTTATTGAGACTACGGTAATCTCCACAACATCGCCACTCACCATTTTTCTTAGGCACCATGTGTAATTATTGAATTATTCCTACTTCATCATATACTCAAAATCTTTCTTTGCTGCAATAAGCTTGTTTGCATCTAAACGACGACACTTTGCGTGACAGGGTGGATTTGTTTCGATGTGATGGTAAACAGTATGTTGTGGTAATCGCTGTAATATGTTCGACACTCTATAAATGTCTGGATATTTTAACAGGAGTTGCGTAAATGGAGAGTCGCTCTTAAAGATTGTTGTGATGCTGAGTGATTGTTCTTGGGTAATATTAGCTTTTGATCTAATAACTGTTTTTCCATCAACTAGTTCCTTATTTTTAAGGTCAGAAAGTAAGTGAAAGTGAGTAAGAAAATCACAACCTAGAATTGATTTTGTTACATAAACTACAACAAATCTCCATTTAAAGTTTCAACGTAAACCAGAATCTAGTGAGAGTATTACAGTACCAAAAGTTTGTGTTCCATTGGCAGCATAAAGGTTAACCGGAAGATTGGTATTTTCAGTTACTAATTGTAGTTGTTTTTTAAGGTTTTGAAAGCACGGAAATATCAGCGCCGGTATCAAATAAAAATGAATGTTTGGAACGATGATCTTACGTGCAAAGGCGGCAGGAATTAATACATAAATTATCGGATGCCGCAATTTCCGATAATGTGTTTAGTTTTTTGAAAAAGTTCATCTTTAAAGCTATTGTGATATCACACCAATCACTTCTATTTGATCGACTTTTTGACCTTTTACGACTTTTGTTACGAGTGCGATGTCTTTCATAGTTAGATCGACTAGGTGATCTCGTTTGAAAATTTTCTAAACGCTTTTCTAAAGCCTCGATTTTTGTTAGAATTGCAGAAAGTGGTGAAGGCTAGGAAATAGCGGAAATAGAGGGAGAAAATTGTTCTAATATTTTGTCTGCTTGTTCAGAGATCTCATTGAGAGTTCCTTTGTTACCAATAAGAATAACGCGTACATTTTAGGGCAGTTGTTCCAAAAAAATTTTTTTTAAAACTCTTTCACTCACCTGGCCACATTCTAAGTTACGCATAAATTGAAGGAAATGTGTGGGTTTTTGGTCTCCAATAGAGTATCCAGTGAGTAGTCAACGCAGTTTCTTTTCTTCTGACTCTGCAAAAGCTGCGATAAATTTATTTTTAAGTGCTTCATATTTGCATCCTTCAGCTGGTGGTGACAGAATGATATCGCCAACGAATTTCCAAGTAACAGGATCTAGGTTGCAGAGGATGTGGTCAAACTTCGTATCTTCGATTTTGAAAATTGCCTCTACTTGAATAAACCAAAGTCTTGGATTACCTTTCCAAAAGGGCGGAATCTTGCAAACCGTTGCTGAAGCTATGTGTTGTATTGCTGGATTTGAAGCTGAAGCAGGTAAAGAAGCTGGATTTTGAAGCGATGGATTCGAAATTTGAAAAGTTGCATGTGATGAATACAACATTTTATCTTGCGGTTTATAAATTAGGGTCACCAATATTTAAGTGTTTATATAAAATTTTATTTTATTTAAAAAATTATTCAATAAAAATTTCATAAAAATGAAAAATTTAAGAATCAATAAAAAGGCAATGAAACTATATATTTCAAAAACCAGTATTTAATCAGCAAGTAGGATGACACCACAAGTATATTGGTGGAAGCCGTTATGTCGTCACGTTTACAGACGATTATTCAAGGAAAGTTTTTGTTTATTTCATGACAACAAAAGATTATGTTTTAAGTTGCTTTCGAGATTTTAAATCGATTGTAGCAAATCGGCAAAGCTCCTGATTGTAATACGCATTGACAACGGCGGAGAGTACATGAAAAAGGCAATGGAAAGAGAACTTTAGCAGTATGACATAGTTCATCAAACTTCAGTACCATACACACCAGAACAGAATGGTCTAGCGGAGAGAATGAATCGCAATCTACTGGAGAAAGTGTGTGCAATGATGAGTTATGCAAGTTTATCAAAGTTTTTCTGGGCAGAAGCTGTGTTGTCTGCCAGTTATATCATCAATCGCCCTTCACACAAGAAGCTAGAGAAGTCGGCTGAGGAATTATGGTCAGGACGCAAGCCGAATGTAAGTTATTTTTGAATATTTGGTTGTACGGCAATGTCACATATTCCAAAAGATAAACGCCGCAAACTTGATTCTAAGTCAGATAAGTGTATCTTTGTCGGATACTCAGAGACAACAAAAGATTTTCAATTCTATAGTTTGGCTAGAAGAGAAGTTTTTCTTAACCGCGACGTAATTTTTTATGAAAATGAGTTCCTTTGTGAAAAAACTGACATCCAAACAGTCTCTATGTCTTGTCCAACTTATACTCTTGTAGTGGAGACAAGAGAAACAGAGAATGCTGGAAGCGCAGATATTGGTAGTGACTTTGAGTCATGTTCTTCTATGATTCAGAATGATCATGATGTGGGGGATGAATCCTCTTACGCAGATAAAAATTTAGAGAATCCGAAAGTAATATCGATTCCAACATTGACAAGCGAAATAAATGAACCAGCCGTAAGTTTACGCAGAAGCGAAAGGTTATCCAAGAAACACAAAGTTGTTTATTGTGCAAAGAATGTGCAATTCACTGAGGACCCAATAAGCGTTGAAGATGGTATGTCTAGAAGTGACAAAGAAAGATGGGTAGAGACCATGAATTTCGAGATAAGTTTCCTGATTAAGAATGACACGTGGGTAAGCGTAGAGAAGCCAACAGGCGTCAATGTTATTGAAACAAAATGGGGTTTTAAAATGAAGCGAGAGCAAGACAATATCATACGTTATAAGGCCATATTAGTTGTAAAAGGATTTACACAGAAGAAGGGAATAGATTACGAGGAAACTTATTCGCCTGTGGTACGAAATTCTTCGATAAGATATCTAATGGCTCTGGCAGTCAAGTATGACTTAAAAATATAGCAAATGGATGCTGTTACGGCATTTCTTAAGGGAGCACTCAGAGAGGATATTTATGTGGAAAATCCGCAAGGAATTAAGATTGGATCACCTGGACAAGTATTGAAGCTAAAAAAGTCAGTATATGGATTGAAGCAGTCAAGTTTAGTATGGAACTTGAAATTTGATAAGGCTTTGCAATCATTTGGATTAAAGAGATCCAAAGTGAACTCTTGCATCAACTATCATCGAAATAGTCGTAAATTGACATTTGTGGCGATATACGTTCATTATATTGATGAAAATGAGTATTGCGAAGACTTAAAAGCAAAATTGATGAGCGAGCTTAAAATGAAATTTTTGGGTGAAGCAAAGCAGTGTTTGGGGATACGAATAAGTCGTGATGAAGGTAATATCTATATAGATCAGGAAGGTTATTTGACAGAAGTTCTTAAAAAATTCAATATGCTGGAGTGCAATCCAATTTCAACCCCGATTGATATTAATGCAAAGCTGCCAAAAGACATGTCACCAAAAACAAAAACTGAGCAGGTAGATATGGAAAATGTTCCATACCAAGAAGCTATTGGAAGTCTGATGCTCGCAGCCCAAGGAACTCGTCCTGACATTTCTTTTGCGGTAAACAGATTAAGCAAGTATAACAATAATCCAGGAAAGGAACATTGGGTAGCTGTAATGAGGTTGTTTAGATATGTTAAAGGTAGTATATCAGCAAAACTGAAACTTTGCAAAGTCGGTAATAGAGAGTTCCTGGCTTATTCGGATTCTGACTGGGCCAGTGATTCTGACGAGCGACGGTCCATCCGGGTATGTTACTGTCATGCAGGGTGGAGCTATTTCATGGGCAACAAAACATCAACCAACTGTAGCACTATCCACCACTATTCAGCGGAGATTATGGCTTTATCTGCAACCACTCAAGAAGTACTTTGGGGAATCGCAGATGGAGCTAGGTGTAGATGAGAATAGAGCTGCTTGTTTCCCTTTGACATCCTTGCGATAACAGGTTTCTAGATTGTGAAATCTGCACTAAAATCTGCACAAAAATTTAAAAAATTCTTCAAGAGATTGAATATTTCTTGGAGAAGTTGTCGCGGAGCGCGAAAACGGTCACCGTGAAAAATTGAATAACAAAAATAAAAACTATTTTTATTTCATTGCGTCTGGCAACGCTGAGCGTTGAGGCCGACCATTGAAGCAGCAGCCCTGACTTTTACATTTTTGAGGGCGCACGTTGAATGCGCCCCTGTGGCTTTAGCACACAAAAGTAGTCAGGGCGCCTGCTTACCTTAGCCGACGCCACCGCCCCTGGTCAGGTGACCTGCGGACACGAGTTTGGCAACGACTGCACGTGCTAGTTAGCCAAGGTGCTAGCAGTTCAGGAGATGTGGGGGGAATCGTGGTGGACAACCCTATGTACCCTCGCCGTACAAATAATTCACGTGCATGTAACAAAAAAAAATATCGCGTCGAGATTCGAAACAACAACAATAAAATTTACCGGACCTGAAATAAAAAAATTTTAAGTTAAGAAAATTTAATGAACATAAAAAAATATATAATATATATATACATATAATAATATAAAAAAATCAAATGTAAGAAAAATACATGGTAATACAATATGGATATCAATACGGAGTATGCAAAAATTTTATATAAAACAAAGCAACACAAAACAAAACAAACCTTTTTTTTTGTATTTTTGGAGCTGAGATCTAGTCTTAAGTTATGGTAAGTTTGTTCATAAGTAGAGCTAATTATTCGTTTAGGTTTTATTTGTAAGAATAAAAGAAAAATTTGTGTGTTTTGTTTTTCTTTTTTTTTCAATTTAAGAAAATTTTATATTAATTTCTGCAATGTGAAAGAAAAATTTATCTAAATATATTTCGCTAAAAAAAAATATATACCCTCTATATATTTTTTTTTTCAGTTATTTTTTTTCAACGTAAAGTTGGCATTATTTTTCCATTCCCCTTAAGGTTTATTTCTTAATTTCAATTTTTTTGATTTTATTATTATGTTTTAAATTTTTATTTCAATTTTTACTTCAATCTTAAAAAAATTATTCAGTTTAATTTTTATTTCTTATCTCAATTTTATTTGATCTTTTTTTTTTTGTTTATTCTTATTTCAATTTTATTTGATTTAAAAGCAAACTTTATTTAAATTTTATTTTCATTTCGAAATAAAAAAATTGGAGGTTGATATTGTTATGTTTAATAAGATCCATATTTCCTTTTTTGTTTAAATAAAAAGGTTATTTTTATTTAATTTAATTTTCTATTTTATTTATTTGTAGGGTAGTATTTGTTTGATTTTAAATCTTATTTTTTTTTCTTGTAACGTCCATGGTTTATTGACATGTTTATTGTCTTTGTAGCGTGACATTCCAAGTTGTAAATTTTATTCATTACAAAAAAAAATTTTTCTTTTTCTCTTGATACAAGGACCCCTTAGGTTTGTTTCCGTACTTACTTCAAGTAAAGTTCGCGGAAAGTTTTCAATGAAACTTTTAGTAAAAAAAAACTCAGTGGTTTAAAACTGTAGCTTCGTTTCGAGTGACTTTAAGTTACTTGAAGTAAGTACAGAAACAGACCTAAATTGGTAAAAAAAAAACAAACTCAAACTCTTCCAATAATTATATATCATAAACTGGATTTAAAGAAATTCAAAGTCTTAATATAGAACCCTATACAACCTGGGTCCAGTTGCTTGCTTTGGGTTTTTTTTTTTTTGTTTTGTTCTGTTCTTTTGAGTGTAGCGGTTAGTTTAATATTAAAAGTAAGATTAAGTTCGAAATTTGTATAAATTGGTATTAGTATAAGTCAAATTTTTAATTGAGCTTAGTCATAGTAAAAAAAAAGATACAAAAAAAGATAGTTTTTGCATACCGTTAAGTTATGTTAATTGTGGTGTATGGGTTCCATGGAGTAGACCCTGGATGGGTGCCGATGGAACCACTGTTAGGCTGTGCCACTTGCAAGGCTTGTGGATGAGCTACCGCCGTGTAGCTGCTGCTGTTGATGACTGCCTTGATTGCGATGCTGTGGTTGTACCCTGCTCGGCTGCTATTGTTGTGCTCGTGGTAGAGCTGTATCGCTTAGTAGTTGGCATTAAGGTGGGCGCAGATGTTGGCCGGCTTTGATGGCTACTGATCCGGTGAGCGCTTCCAGTGAAGGCGCTGCAGTTGCTCCACTTAGGTTGGCCAGGGTGGGTGAGCGGTGCTTCTGAATTTGGGGTGCTGCCAATGTCGTAATGAGGGTGGATGCTGGTGTTGGCCGATCCGTTGCAGGTGGCTGCCTATTGCCACGCTGGTCAATCCAGTGTAGTTGCTGGTTGCGCCACAGAGGCTGTAGTCGCAGGTTCTGCTGATGTTGCGCCGCGGTTTTTGTGGTACTTTAAGTGTAGCCGCTGTTATAATGAGGGTGGATGCTGGTGTTGGCCGATCCGTTTTTTGTGGCACTTTAAGTGTAGCCGCTGTTGCTGCTTAAATGCAGCTGATGTCTAAAAAAAAACTAATTGTAGCGCTGATGTGTCTTCTATACAAGAAAACCCAATACCTTATCTGGCTCTGCTGAAGCTCCTGGTAAGGTTGTTTGCTGCTGCGCTCCACTCGTCCCAAAATCCAAAAGGAGAAAGGCAATTTTCATGGCAGAAGTTGGCCATTTGCCACTATGTCAAGTTTTTAGTTGGCATTTGCAACATAAGACATCTGGAGGGTGTTCAATAAGTTTGAGACGTGACACACTTGCGTGTTGATTGATAGGGTTCACGCATTTAAAGTGCGACAGCTTGACAGGACTTGTGCCAGCTGTCTGAATTAAAAAGAAATGTCAGAATTAAATAAAAAAAATGTCAGATTTAAATGAAGAAAAAATGTCATAGTTGAATAAAAGGAACCTGTCAGATTTTAATTAAATAAAAACGTCGAAATAAAGATATTAAATTGGCAGATGTGTAAAACGAAGAAACGTCAAATTTAAATGAAAAGGAACTGACAGAATTGCATTAAGGGAAATGTGAGAAATAAATTGACAAGAAATGTCAGAATCTTAATGAAATAAAATGTCAGATTTTAATAATAGTGAACTGTCAGCTTTGAAAGTCAAAGTCAGCTGTCAAAGGAAAAGTGTTAACTGTCAAAGAACAAAGGGTCAGCTGTCAAAGTCAAAGTGTCAGCTGTCAAAGTCATCTGTCAGCCGTCGCACCTCGAACGCGCCAGTCGTGATAAGAGCAGTATATCACTCATGTTTGCGAACGACACTGGTGTGGCGAATTCCGGCCTCCATGTTCAAATGTGAATTCAACTTTCCAGTCAAAGCCACCTTCAAACATGGAAGCAGGAATTCACCACTTTGTGTGCCGTTACACCTGTGTTCCAGTTAGAGAAATTGGCGCCTTGCTGCTGTGAAGGAGTCTCCCAAAGACATTTGAGGCTCTTTGAATGGTAGTCTGACCGTAAATCTACCTGTTGCCGACCGTCGCACTGTTGAAGTTAAATGCATTTCGCAGAGCCTCTCTTCTGCCATCATATGTTTCGTGGGAGCAGTGTGTGCTTCTATCTCCCAAAAAAGTTTAAGCATACTTTACTGCACTGGAAACTTACCCTTTTTGCTTCAGCTACCTTACCAGTGACAATATATCCCAATTGAGTATTTTGGAGAATTGGAAATATATCAACCAGACGAACTTGCTCATGAATCAGCAAACCCATGTAAATTTCCGCTCCTAGCAACATATCCACCTTGTGTGCTTTAAAAAAAGCGGGATCAGCTAAGTGAAGCTCTTTTGGAATATTCCAATTAGATATGTTGAAATGATGCTCCGGTTGATGCTCATTAATACGTGGTAAAACAAGAAAATTTAATTCAGCAGAGAAGTTCGAAGTGTTAGACTGTATAATAGTTGTAATGGAATGGCGTACTGTTATGTTGGTGTCACCAATGCCGCTAATTTCAGTGTGAACAATTTCACGCCTTATGTCTAGTTGCACTGCAAGTCGCTCAGAGACAAAATTTAGTTGTGAGCCAGAGTCCAGCAGTGCTCTGCAAAGAATTAACTCTCCCCAGTTGTTCCATACTTTAATAAGCGCAGTAGCTAGTAATACAGTAACAGATGTTGTTGGTGTGTTGCTGTGGGAAGCAGGTAGTGATACTGATTTACCTAGTGTCGTTGTTGTTATTGCTGCTGGAGCAGAATGCAAAAGAGGAACAAATGCATTTGAATTGGCGTTAAATGTTTATAAGCTGTTTGCGGCTAGTTGTCATTCTGTTTTTACAATGTTTTCGGGTACAACTGGGTTGCTGCTTTTGAGCGCGTTGTTGTTGCAAGCCGAATTATTGTGAAGTAATGTGTGATGGTTAAGATGGCATATTTTACATTTTTCAGCAATACAGTTCGTGTGCGCATGACCAGTTTTTAAGCAATTGCTGCAGAGTTCCCTCTCCTTAATCGAATCAAACCGTTGCTTGGGACTGAGCGCGAGAAATTGTCGGCAGCGATAAATGATATGATAAGTACCACTGCAAAAGGTGCAATTTCGCTGCGGGCTTTGGATTTCAGAGGCTGCAAAAAAAGGACGATGTGCCAATAGTCGAAATTGTTTTTGGGTTTTGAGGCGGAGTGCTAACACTTTGTCGTTGAACGGATGACAGCTCCTCTAAGTGATTGCAGCGTCTCTCAAGAAATTTGAAGAGCTCATTCAGATTAGGCAATCGATCGATGGGAGACTCGTCATTCCATTTGTCAAGTGAAATATTGTCCAATTTTGACAGAATCAACTCAATTATCAAGTCATCCCAATGTGCAACAGGTCTGCCTAGCGAAGTCAACGCTCGTAAATGGATGCTTACCGTATCAAGTAAATCTCGTAAGGTTGATGACGTCAATTTATTGGAAATTGAAGCAATGTTGAACAGCTGACCTCTCGACAAGCAGCTTTGGGGCCACATCGTAATTTACAGGTGTGACCTCAATCGACTGAATGCGTCGTAGTGCTCCTTCTTTTAGTGATGACCGGAGGTAATGGAATCGCGTAACATTGTCGAGTGCTTCGTTGCGATGAACAAGTGATGAGACGGTTTCGTAGCACGAAGTCCACTGTGTATAGTCACCTGAAAATGTCGGCAGCGGAATCTGTGGCAATTTCAGCGCTTTTTCACTAGTCGCTGCCTTTAAACTTTCATCTGGATCAGATTTGTGTTTAAAATCACCAATTGCTGTTAAAAGCGTTGGCCGTCGCGTAAAATAGAGTTCCTCAAACTCAGCGCGCACTGAACCAATGATGTCAGGAGCATCTGATTCTTCATTCGCCGCTTGATGAGTTTGAAAATCTGAATAATATTTTTCAAGAGCCTGCAATCGAGTTTCAAGTTCTGAAATCGACGCAACTGCCAATTTCGAATCAACAAAGTCCTTGACGCGTAATTGTTGCGCAATCATCGTTTGACGCTTTATTTTTAATTTAGCAATTTTTGCTTTTGTCATGATTTCAAAAAAATTGGTCTTTAAAGAATATTTTGCAGTAAATTGCTTTTTTAACCGTTATGGGTTAAGTCTTTTTCAGTAACGCGCCGCGTGGGCTTTATGTTTTTATGATGCAATGATCACGTACACAATTAATTAGCAATGCATTAATAAGTCAGAAATTATTTTGTGAATGTCTCGATGAATTATACATAGTTCACTCTTAAACAATCTCAAATTTATTTAGGACTTGCGTGCCCTGTCACGGTCGCCATGGAAAAATCTTATTTTTTACTATTGAAATAAAAAATCTTCTTTTTAAAACGTTATACAAACTTTATTGCTAATTAAATGCGTCTGCGTAATTCTAGAGCTAAACGAGAACTAAACTCATATTAAAATTAAATGAACTAAGAAAAGTTAATAGTAATAAAATGTAATACAAAAGGAGAAACAAAAACATTGTTGCTTATGACTGGAATATGAAATACAGTGTTGTTGGAAGAAGAAAATTATATGAAATAAGAAAGTAAAAATAGTACAAAGAGACCCACAAACATAAATAATATATAGTTCATAACAAGCATAAATGAACTAAGAAAAATTAATAGTAATGTAATAGTTATGTAATGTAGTAATGTAAGTTAATAGTAATGTGAGCAACAAACATTGTTGCTTAGGACTGGAATAAGAATTACAGTGGTGTTGCGACTGAACAGTAGCCATCAAATTAATAAGCTTTAAATCCTGCTTTAGAAATATAGGATGAAAGATCGGCTTTTTAGCAATCACGTAAAGAAAGCTTAAGTCTAGCTTTTAAATATAAGACTTATAATTTTTTTCTTCTCTTTACACTATTCACAACACAAAATAACACCACACAACTCAACAAATGTCAATTTCAATTTTGTTGGCTAATATTGCTCAGTTTCAAACGTATATACGGCGTTTTTCATTTGCATCAGCCATAGCTACTAGAAATCAGTTATTAAACTAGCTTCAGGCTATTACAGTTGGCAAGGGAGGAGCATGTCTGTCTGTATTTCATAATGAATCATTCAAATGTTACTGATGCGGAAGGTTGGAACACAAGGCAGCATCATGCAGGAGAAACGACAGTGGACCACTACATACTGAGTTTCAGAGGAAAACTCTACCAATTGTTTGTTACAAATGTCAATAGGTTGGTCATTATGCATCTACTTGAAAAGATGATTTTACTGGGTCTGGCAACAATGTGGTGAAACGTGTAAACTTTTGCACAGTCAGCGTACCACTGGGTTACTTGCATCATTCGGGTGTGAAATTTTCATTTTACTTGGACTCAGGAGCAGAGTGTTCTCTCATATTGGAATCTGTGTCTAGTAAATTCAGGGGAAAACGTATATGTACTAATGTAAGAATGATGTGTATAAGTCAAAGCAGTGTTAACAGCGCTATTCAAATTTTGTGTGTTGTTAAAATTAATGATATTGATCTTGAAATAATTTTTCACTTTTTGCCAGATTCAACACCTTGCGTTATGATGTAATATTTGGTCGTGAGATGTTGGGCCAGGGTATTTCTGTACAAATTACATCCGATTTTGTAAAGTTTGATCGGTTGAGTTATGTCAATGTTTGTAATTCAGAAAATATACAAAATAAGATAAATAGAATTGACCCTGAAATTCCTTTAAGCTTTAAATTCAAATTTTGTTCAATTTTGAATGAATTCAAAGACGTTTTTGTTGAGGGTACCCCGAAAAGCCCAGCTAAAGTAGAGCCAATGAAAATTAATTTGAAGTACCCTAACACAGCTGTTTATAGCCGTCCTTATCGTTTAAGTGAAAGCGAGCAAAATGTAGTACGCAGCAAAGTTGACGAACTACTTGCAGCAGGTATTATTCAATCAAGTTACTCTCCGTTTGCTAGTCCAATTTTATTGGTTAAAATGGAGGATGGGACAGATAGAATGTGTGTGGATTATAGAGAGTTAAATGATAATACAATACCTGATAGGATCCCTCTTCCTGTAATCCGAGATCAGATTGAGAGGCTTAATAGTTGCCATTATTTCACAACATTAGATATGGTAAGCGGATATCATCAGGTGCCAGTTCATCCTGATTCTGACCAAAAGACTGCCTTTGTCACACCTGATGGCCATTATGAATATCTAACAATGTCTTTTAGGTAGCGAAATGCACCATCTGTATTTCAACGTGCTGTTATGCAAGTATTGAATGAACTCATTAGAACCTATGCAGTGGTCTATATGGACGACATACTCATTATGGGAACAGTAGATGTTGATGAAACATTAGATAGAATTCACAAAGTTTTGAAAATACTAACTGATGCAGGCTTTTCGCTTAACGTGAAGAAGTGTTCATTTATGAAACAGAAAGTGGAATATCTGGGTTTTGAGGTATCTAATGGAGAGATTCGGCCAAATCCCAGGAAAATTGAGTCTTTAGTCCACCAGCGTTAGCGTTACCACCTCCTCAGACTGTAACACAGTTATGTCAATTCATAGGGTTGGCATCATACTTAAGACAATTCGTGCCAAAATTTTCACAGTTCATGGCACCTTTATACTTCTTAACCAGTCCATGCAAGTGTGATATAAATTGGCAACCGTAGCATGAGGAAATCAGACAGAAAATAATTGCAATTTTAACAAAAATGTTTTAGCTATTTTTAATACGGATATATATACAGAGTTGCACACGGATACAAACTCAATTGGTTATGGTGCTGTTTTAGAAATATCAAAGTTAATCACCAATCTTAATAAAGATGAACTAAGAAACGATGTGATGACAACATACGAAATTCGTGCTGGTGTATTGCATTGAAAAATTTCATTTTTCTCATTCTCATTTTCATTTATTAATCAATGGAATAATAATTTCCTTACTGACTAAATATTAAGTAAATAAATAAGTACCTATATGGGAATAAATTATATATTAGGTATTAATAAATTGAGGCTACTTGATTAAATATAGTTGCCTTAGATACTGAGAAATCTATACAATTCAAATTAGATAAATTATTAAACTCTTGGAGAACCATTATTAAACCATTGGAGAATTTGAAGCATAATTTGTTCTATGAAATCCTATATTAAATGGTGCACTACTTCTTAATATTCTAGAGGGAACATTAAAGTTTATTTGCTCCACAAAGTATGAGGAATCCGTGTTGCCAGAAATAATATTGTAAACAAAAAGAAGTGACAAAATAGTCCTACGATTTTCAAGTGATTTTAAGTTAATAAGATACATCGAGCATCATAGGTGGGAAAAGGATCAGCAAAATGAAAAGAACGAAGTGCAAACCTTAGGAATCTACGCAGAACACGTTCCAAGCGAGTCACGTGTATTTCGTAATACGGATTTCAAATAAAACTTCCATATTCAACCCTAGATCTCACTAGACTTGTGTACAGAACTTTTAGAGTGTATACATCTAAAAATGCATTGCTATTGCGTTTAATAATTGCTAACTGAGAATAAGCCTTTGGAATTATATAATTTAAATTATGTATAAAAGTCAAGCTTGCGTCAAAAATAACGCCAAGATCTTTTATCAGTGTGACCGATTATAAATTGAGATTTTCCAATTTGTACTAATTTTGGACCCTATTATTAAGTTTCGAATAGGAAACTTGAAAATATTTATCTATGTTTAATGGTAAACGGTTTTTAGAACACCAATCATACAAATTATTTATATCTGCTTGCAAATTATCCATATCATTCTGGTTTGCAATTCGTAAAAGATTTTTAAATCATCAGCAAACATCAAAAACTTTGAGTTTACAAAACAAGAACTAACATCATTTATAAAAATTATAAAGAAAGTGGACCTAAGATGCTCCCTTGAGGAACACCTGAGGAGCTATAAACGGCTCAGACATAAATCCTTCAACGGACACCATACATTTTCTATTGCTTAGGTATGACTTAACCCAAGTTATAAAATTTGGATGGAATCCTAGATGCAAATTTAGATACTAAAATATGATGGGACACCCTATCAAATGCTTTTGAAAAATCAGTATATATATATCATAGTATCAACTGACAGGCCATTTTCAAATGCAGATATACAATAGTCTGTAAAGGTTGCCAGATTTGAGACTGTTGACCGATTAGGCATAAAACCGTGTTGACTAAGCAGTATTTTATAATGCTTTTAAAAATGTTTAAGATATTTGATAACTTTGAAATTGGCCTATAATTACAGATTTCAGATTTACTTCCATTTTTATAAATTGGAGTTATGAAAGAGATTTTCCAAGCATCTAAAAAGGTTTCAGATTGCAAGGATTTATTAAAAATAATTTTAAGCGGTTTTACTAGAGCATGGTGGTGACATTTTTTCAAAAATAAATGCAGAAAATCCATCCACATCATTCTTTTGCGAGTTTTTTAGGCTAGCAATTGCGTTGGGTACATACATGTCAGAGATTTGAAAACTACCAAAATCTACATTTACTCCAAGATTGGAGTTAATATCAATATTATTGTCGCAGTCCGAAATTGAATTAGAGCAGAAGAATTTGTCAAACAAATTAGCTGTTTCAACAACTGATTGAGACTTAACTCCTTCATAGCACATAGAGGACGGGAAGGCGGAATTTAATTTTTTTGAATTTATAAATGTCCAGAACATTTTTGGATTAGACTTTATATTTAATTCATAACGATTAATATACTGTTTATATAAAAACTTATTAAGAAAATTAAATTCCCTTAAATAATGCTGATGTTTCCAATAATGTTCCATATTATTTGTGGCTTTATATAAATTGAAAAATTTATTTCTTAGATTTTTCAATTTTTTTAGTCCCGTAGTATACCACGGAAGCTTAAAAACTTTTTTTTGACATTGAGGGATAATCCTTCCACAAATATTTAAAAATTGGGATTTAAAATATATAAAGCTATCATAAGTACTTTTGAGTTTCAAATTATGCTCCCAATTCACCATCATAATGGCAGTTATTAGTTCATCATAATTGCATTGACTAAAATTATAATATCCCTGTAGGAAAATCAACTAATTTAAAAGTAGTTGAAAAAGTAGTTTTTTGTCAACCAACTAGTTGAAATTCTGGCTTTTTCCCATAGAACGAACTAACATATTTTGTATGGTATATATATATATATATACATATATATATATATATGGTACATATATTTTCAACGACTTGTTAAATTAGTTAAATTTTAATTATTTTTTAACGACTTTAAAATAAATCAATTGAAAAACGCATATATTTTCAACTTGTATATAACTAATTTATAGTTATATTGAAGTTATTTTTTTAATTCTTTCAAATAAATCAATTGAAAACTAGTTAATATTCCACTTATTGAAAATGAATATAAAAGCATAAAAATTTTAAATTTCTATACATCAAAGAGATAATTTATTTGGCTGTGTATATATAAAAAATATAAACATAAATTCATTACGTGAATGCAGTTTACTGAAGTAGTTTCCAAAAACGGGCACGCCACCGCCTGGGTACATGAGCGAAGGTGCCGATCCAATTGATCGGAATTGTGTGGATACTGCGCGTGTTATTGAACACAAGCCAGCTTTTTGATGCTTCATTCCAAAATATGAGGTAAACAAGCGTGTCGGTGGGATTTTCCACGCTTTGCAACCATCAATCATGGTCGATGGACACACCGATATTTTGCTTAGTGCTTATTTTAAGTGTCAATCTCAATGAAGTGATGGAGCAGACTCGACGCTACGTAGGGAAAGGCGTGCGTCTTTACTACTGAGGTGATGAGGTGTTTGCTAAATGGTTAAGCAATGCATCAATTTCCGTACAGAGTCCAAATTGTCCAATGTTTGCTAAACACTACCAGAATGTAATTTGAATATCTTAAATAATAAAGAACTTTTAATCGTTTCACAGGGTTTTGAGGCAGTCTATCAGTTTTAAAGTGTGTTTACCAAGTCTGTCTTGCAGCTCAATGTCGTAAATAAAAAAATATGTCTTTTTGAAACAAAATGTTAGTGAAGCCTAAAGTTAATAATATTTGATGAAATAACATGGTTAAATATATATAAACTTGTAATCTAATAAAAATTTGCAATTAACACATGTCAAAATCAGAGTAGTTGCCGCCTTAATATAATTCAAAGTAGTTCATATACTAGTTCATTTTAAATTTGTTTTTTAGTTAGTTGTTTTTAAAAACAAGTTAGTTTGTTCCTATAGGGATATATCAGTGTTCAGCAAGTTAACACTTTTGCAAGAGAAATTATAGAAAAAAATGTTTAATACAAGCGGTAAATGATGCAAGTTAGGCTCACATATCGGTATATGGCAGAATTCAATACAATACTTAAAATCTTTACTAATAAAAATTAAGTCTAACAATCTATTTCATTGTTTAGGAAATCCATTAATTTGAATAAAATCTAGACTTAAAAATGAGTCAATAAAATAAATCTCATGTGTAGAGTTTAAATTAGTAGGATTTAAAGAATTATAATTTTAAAAGATATTCCAAGTTATTTTATTCAGATTAAAATCACCAAGAATGCAAAAATGACTATCGCTTGCAACGTTTGATGCTAAATTCAAAATATTACCTACATAATTCATGTACAGTGCACCCGAACTATTTGGAGGAATGTAAGAAAACAGTTCGATTTGCATTAAGAACTTTAAATTTCGAAGAGCCTATTCCCTCTTATAATGCCCGGTGTCTACTTATTCATCTTCAATTTCTGCAATCTCGACGAACTATTTCATCACTTTTGTTCATTTTTGATCTAGTATCGGGTAATATTGACTGTCCTGAGTTATTAGAATTAATTGATTTCAATGTTCCATCAAGAATGCTCAGAAGATCGGATATATTTTACCTTGAGACGTTTAGAACAAACTATGCTGTTAATTCTCCATTATATAGGGCGTTATGGAATTTTAATGTTTTAGCAGCTAAGTGTAATGTTGATTTCTCTATATCTAAATTGTCAATGAAGCATTTATTAAATAGTCATTTTTAGTTATGGTCCTATATAATTTGAATTATGGATTTATTTATATATATTTTGTTATTAACATTTTTTTTTTTTTTTTTACTTGCGTAGTCTGTAAGAACCTTGTTCATAGACTGAAATAAATAAATAAATAAATAAATAAATAAATAAATAAATAAATAAATAAATAAATAAATAAATAAATAAATAAATAAATAAATAAAACTGCTTGGTGACTCCAGAAAATAAAACACATAGCTGATCCAGCAATGTATCAGTATTTTGAAGTGGCCAAGCACTGCAACACAAGGAACGCTTTACAGCAACAAGGACACCACCACCCCTAGTGCAGCAGGCTTTTGTCGCATCTCTATCCTTACGAAACACCTGGTAGTAATTAACACCTGGTAGTAAATTCAACGTAATGTTCGAACCAGGTGTTTGCTAATAGTACCGAAAGCGTATAATTGGTCTATTTTTAATTCTGTCCATGAATATTTGTTTCATTCAGGGTATGAGAAAACCCGTGATAAGTTCGTAGATACGATATGGCGGTTCTTGATCAGGGAGCAAGGGAGCATGATTATGTCAGCACGAGTACATATAAGTTTTGTGTGTATAAGCAAGTGTAGATACGTAATTTATGTGTATGTATGTGTGTTTAAGCAATGGACGTACATATTTTGTGTATGTGTGTGTTGTTATTGTTTAAGCAAGTGTAGATACATAATTTGTGTGTATGTGTAGGTGTTTAAAAAAGTGGACGTACATATTTTATGTATGTATGTGTGTTGTTGTTGTTGTTTTCGGCTGATGAAATGTTCTCAAAGGTTCTCGAAGCTTCTGTGTGTGTGGGTGTTGTTGTTGTTTAAGCAAGTGGACGTACATATTTTGTGTATGTATTATTTTTGTTTAAACAAGTTGTCGAGCATATTTTGAGTATGAATGTGTATGTATAGGTGTTTAAGCAAGTGGCCGGTCATATTTTATGTATGTTGTATGTGTTTTTGTTGTTTTCGGCTGATAAAATGTTCTCGAAGCTTCTCGAAGCTCTGTGTGTGTGTGTGTGTGTGTGTGTGTGTGTGTTGTTGTTGTTGTTGTTGTTTTCGACTTCTAAAATGTTCTCGAAGCTTCTTTGTGTATAGGTATTGTTTAAGAAAGTGGACGTACATATTTTATATGATTGTTTGTGTGTTTAAGCAATTGGACGTGCATATTTTGTATATGTGTTATTATTGCTTAAACAAGTGGACGGACATATTTTATATATGAATGTATATGTTAGTTGTTAAGCAAGTTCGCATACATACATACGTTAAACTTATCAAAGGTAATACAGCGGCGGGGATTTTAGGGTGTTTTATTAACTTGAGCTAGTATGATTTAGTAGGGGGGCTAACAGTTCAAGCGATCCCCAGCTGAAGCTTCCACTATATTTAAAATTATTTACATCATCACTCGGTGTGTATATCTATAAGTAAATGATGTCGTAGTTTTTGTTTAGATATTCTTAAAGCAGGACTTTAAGCTAAGCTGATATACATGAATACATACAAGATGACGGCCGAACAGAAAAATTAGTTCAACTGAAAAAACTTTCTGTGTCAGGATTCGAACCAAGGTTCTCTGGCGTATGCGCCACACAATCTACCCACTGCGCCACGGCCGCTACTGAATTACTATGCAAATATAAAAAAAACTTTAAAAAATATAACTCTTTCATTATTTTTCTTTACGTAACGCCAGTTTGAAAATGCCCATATATATTTACCGTGCTTCATTAATTCTTTTATTTATTGTGGTTGTGTTTACAGAGAACCCTTCTCGAAAATGAACGCAATCTATATAAAATTTTCTCAGCTTTCCAATAGAAATATGAAAAAATTTAGGCAATTCACAAAGATGTTGTAAAGTTGTATGTTGTATTGTTGTAAGTGAAAGGTTTTCTTATTTTCTCCCATATTAGTAAAACGATTTCTTTTATATTTTGGTTGTATTTTTTATTTATAGGGGTTGTATGATGTACAACAAGTGATATACAAAAAATAACTTTGTATGGGAGGTAGGCGTACTTACGGCCCGATCACGCCAAATTTATACACATTGTTGATATCTACAAATAAACCAACAGTAGCAGCATAATAATATTTAAGTCGCTACAACAACAACAACAACAACAACATTGGCCATATATACGACACCAGCAAGCGGCGTCAACAAAACAATGCATACAGTTGGCTTAGCCTTGAATTAAGCAAGGCAGGTAACTGACCGCTTCGGTCATCACACTCTTAATGTCATTATGCTGCATTGTTTTTAATATATCAATAATTTTATTTGTTCATATGTTATTCTTTATATAAGTTTTTATGTATTTTAGATTATAAAATTTTGTATAAATAGAACTAATAAAATAAATATAAATCAGTACAAGCTGAAATCAAGTAGTGCTCTTTTGGATTAGCAATTGGTTCATGTACCGAGGGCTAAGTTTATCAACATAATACAAAAGGCTTTCGGCATTTCGCCCAAAGCAAGATTAAACAAAAACATTTTTTGGAGGCCCCGGCGAGATATTCTAGTTTATGTGCTAGAATAACTGTACATATAAACCTCTTTGCATTCAAATCAACGTAGTTTTTTGGTCCAAGTACCAGAACATTAAACCAAATATGATGTCAACATCGGAGTTAGTTGAGCACCAAAAGGAGCTCGGGGATGAAATCACAAGAACTTCAAGAAAGATTCGGCTGAGCGGACATCAACGTCAACCGACTACATCGAGCGATCGAAACAATTAGAGCAATGTTGGGCCGACTTCATGGATGAAAAATTACGGATAGTAACCGGCCAACCAATGCAACAGGAGTACTTTATATCTGGATATTACGACAAAATCAAAGATATAGTCACCAATTATCAAAAATTTTTTCAAACAGAAGCCACTCGCTTGAAAGCAGAAGAAGAAAGGCTACCGAGCATAGATCCTCAGCCGATAGCACCAGGATTATCGGCCGTTAAGACAGCAGCTGCTCAACATGTAGCAAAAAAAACATTAATCCTGTGAAAGTCATCTGGAGTTTTCAGTCAACACGGACTAGTTCGAAAAATTACTGCTCGAATGAACATATTGAGGCGAACACTAGACAACCTCGAAGCAATACAAGAAAATCAGCCATTGCAGTTTTTCTAATTTAAATCAATCAACATAAGTCATCTGTGGAACCAGATAGAATTGATGCACGATGAATTATGGGAAAACTATGAAGAGCCTGCAGCAGCAGGCTTCAACCAAGCAGAATACAACCAACTAGGTGAAATGGTGCAATATCAGTTAATTGAGCTTTCTATAAGAGCAGATCAATGCCAAGGTACCAGAGTCGCCGCTGAACAAACAATACAAAGTGCTGTTCATCTTCCAAAGATAACTTTGCCACGGTTTAATGGCAATTACCTGAAGTGGCAACAATTCTCCGATCTATTTTCCGAAATGATCGACAAACAGCCAATAGCAGCAGTGCAAAAAATGTGGTATCTAAAGGCCAACGTTACAGGAGAAGCTGCAAAACTCATCAGCTATTTTTCGTCAACTGAACACAACTATTCAGCCGCTTGGACGTTATTACAAGAACGATACAACAAGAGAATGGTAATAGTAACTACGCTTATCGAAAGGATACTGAATCAGCCATCCGGCACCTCAACTGCAGTAGCAATGAAGAATTTACACGACACAGCACGTGAATGTATCATGGCGTTAGACAACTTAGGGGTTGATACAAAAGCATGGGATCCGATTCTTTTTCATTTGCTGCTAAAGAAACTAGATCGAGCAACACACATGAGGTTTAAACAATCCCTGACAAACCCGAGGGTATTACAAAAAGTGGATGACTTCCTTCTATTCTTAGAAGGACAGATCCATACACTGGAAACCATCGGACTTAAGGATAAGGCTGTAACACCACAATTACCTAACAAAGTTGTGTCTTCCATTACAACGTCGAGCAACAGCTGCAAATTATGTGGCAATGGTACTCATCCATTATACTTCTGCAAGAAGTTTCTACAGCAGTCATCTACACAACGCCAGTCGTGGGTCAAAAAACAACAATTGCGTTTCAACTGTCTCAAAACCGATCACACATCAAATAACTGCAAATCAAGATGTTGCAGCAAGTGTGATAAGAAGCACAACACGTTGCTACATGTAGAAATTGAAAACCAAGCAAAACCAAGTTAACATTGTTTCAGAACGTCTCATGAAGAGATTATCCATATCTCCAAACAAGGCTTCTTTGTGCATTGAAGGAATTGGTGATGCTCATAAGAAAATCACCCAGAGAATTAATTTGAAGATGCAATCTAACAGTGGCAAATTTTTCGAAATATGTAAAAGCTTTTGTACTTCCGAACATTATCACAGCACAACCGAATCATCAGTTGGATACCTCAAACTGGAAAATCCCAGCCCATTTACAACTGGCAGATCCAGACTTCTGCAAGCAAGATAAGATTGACATTTTGCTTGGTGCCGAATTTCACCTCAGTCTGCTGGTACCTGGTCATATAAGGTTAACAACTACCAGTGCATTTCTCCAAAACACTTCACTTGGTTGGATTGTGAGCGGAAAATGTGGATCATCTGAACCATCGACAGAATCATTGACATGTGCAGTTTTCGGGATCAAAACGGATACCGATAGCAGAGATGGTCCACTAATCCAGGCGATTTAAAGGTTATGGAAGATGGATGAATTTGAAACAACTGAAAAAAAAGTGTCATTAGCAGAACAACAATGCGAAACACACTTTTTGAAAAATATACGTAAAAATGACCAGGGATGCTTCATCGTAAAAATACCATGTCTCGAAATCCAGCAGTAATGGGAGAGTCAAGGATAACGGCCCACAATCGGTTTCTTGGTCTTAAACGGCGTCTTCAGAGAAACGTGGAAGTTCAAAAACAATATGTGGAATTTTTGAGAGAGTACGAAAGATTAGGACACATGAAGAAGGTGAACCTTGACTCAATACCATCCTCCAAATACTTCATTCCTCATCATTGTGTACTAAAACCCGAGAGCACCACTACCAAATTTCGAGTAGTGTTTGACGCCTCCGCAAAAACTACGACAGGGTATGCATTAAATGACTTGATGCATACGGGACCCACAGTTCAAAGTGAACTGTTCTCAATACTGCTACGTTTTCGTTTGCCGCGTTTTGTTTTCACAACCGATATCGAGAAGATGTATCGGCAGATCCTAATACATCCAGAAGATCAACGGTATCAACTCATCATCTGGAGAGAAAATCCAACAGCAGAAATTCAGTACTATCAATTAAGCACCGTCACATATGGCACTCGGGCAGCACCATACCTGGCGACCAGATGCCTGCAACAAATCGCAAACGACAACATGCTAAGCCATAATTTGGGAGCTCAAATGTTGCATGACAATTTTTATGTGGATGGTCTTGGAGGATCAGACAATCTGGCTGCAGCCATTGAAATGCAACAGCAACTGATCAAAATACTCAGCACACATGGATTCAATTTACGAAAATGGTGTGCCAATCATCCCAAGCTATTGACAAATATTCCACAACATGACCAGGAAGTGAATTTATATTTCTCCAAGGACAATAATGATTCAATAAAAACGTTGGGCTTACTATGGTTACCTAAGGCTGATGTATTTTGTATCAGAACAACGCTGGATCCTGCGCGGGCAGTTTCTAAACGAACAATCAGTTCTGATCTTGCACGATTGTTTGATCCACTGGGACTATTAGCACCCGTAATGGTTAAGGCAAAATTATTCATACAGCATCTATGGCAATTAAAGTTACCCTGGGATGAAGCACTACCATCAGATCTCGACGGTTCATGGAAAGCATTTCGAGAAAATTTGAGCAACTCAAACAATCTCAAAATAGACAGACACATATTCAAGGGAGAACCGTCATGTTCAACTCAACTACACATCTTTACTGATGCTTCCGAAAAGGCTTTCGGTGCGGCAGCATACTTACGAACAAGTTTGAAGGATGGTAGGATAATAACGCGGTTATTATGCGCAAAAACCCGTGTTGCACCACTGAAAACACAATCATTGCCTAGACTAGAACTTTGTGCCGCACTCGTCGGTTCCCAACTCGCAGCTCGTGTGAAAACAGATTGTCAGATACAAAATCTTACCATTTTCTTTTGGACGGATTCAGAAGTTGTGGATTGGATAAATGCACAATCATCTTCATACAAAACTTTTGTGGCAAGCAGAGTAGCAAAAATTCAAATACTAACCTCACCTTTGCAATGGCGATATGTAAGCTCAAAGGAAAATCCAGCTGACATACAAGCAAGAGGCTGCTTAGCGAAGGCATTGACTGATAATGCACTTTGGTTCCAAGGACCGATGTTTCTGCATAGCAAACAAGAACTATGGCCGCCAAAGTAGTCAAACCAGCTGCAAACTCCGTCTGACATCGAAAAGAAAAAAGATACAGCCATATCATTGATCACTGGGCAAGCAAATGGTGAATGGATTTATCAAATCAATCATCACAATGCATTTGGCACACTTCAAATAATCATTTGCTATGTCTTAAGATTTATAAACAATACTAGGTGCAAACAAGAGTCTAGATCGAAACACACCGTTCTATTGAGAATCGAACAAGAACATGCATTGGCAGTTACCGTCAGGATCATCCAGGCCTATGACTTCAAAGAAGAAATCCAAAACTTGAAGCAGCACAATAAGCACTGTGGACCTCAAGCGTTGTAAGGAATCTTGAGGCAACGTTTTTGGCCTATTAAGGGAAAAACAACAGCTCGATCAATTGTTCAGCATTGTATCCGATGTCATAAGGTACGCCCTAAATTATTACAACAAATAATGGGAAACTTGCCTGCAACAAGGGTGACACCATATCGACCCTTCATAAACACTGGAGTTGATTACGCGGGACCTTTATGGGTGCATTATAAGGTCCGAGGAAAAAGGCCAACCAAGGCTTACTTAGCTGTATTCTGTTGTTTCGCCTCCAAGGCAGTTTATCTGGAGTTGGTAACGGAACTTTCAACAGATGCATTTATTGGAGCTCTTAAAAGATTCATAAGTCGTAGAGGTCGCTGTCAAAACGTATGCAGTGATAACGCCACCAACTTCATCGGAGCTAAAAATCAATTGGCTGAATTATCATCAGCCATTTACTCATCAAGCGCTCAAGATCAAATTAAGACAACATGCAATGAGAAGGGAATACAGTTCCATTTTATTTCTCCCAGATCCCCACATTTCGGAGGGCTGTGGTAAGCCGCAGTTAAATCTGCAAAACAACTTTTATTACGAAGTGTCGCATCAGCCTCATTGACTTATGAAGAATTGGAGACCGTCATTGTAGAAATCAATGCCATATTGAATTCTAGGCCACTAACGCCACTTTCATCAGACCCTTCTGATCTAGCTGCACTGACGCCAGGTCATCTGCTTATAGGAGAAGCGCTCACCGCCCAAGTAGACAGCAGAGCAACAAAACTCTCACTGTTGGCACAATGGAAATTGGTATCACAGGTAAAACACGATTTCTGGAAGAGATGGTCCAATGAGTATCTTAATGAACTTCAACAGCGACACAAATGGACAAGTCAGACAGATAACATTAAACTAGGGGAACTGGTAATTATCAAGGAAGACAATGTCCCTGTTACGCGTTGGCCACTAGGCCGAACAGTAGAGGTATATAATGGACCAGATGGAGTGGTACGCGTTGCTGATGTAAAGACAGCAACAGGAACATACAAACGTGCAATTCATCGACTCGCTCGACTACCCATAGACACAGATACTGGCACAGACTCAATGGAAGAGGTGACCACAAGAAAACGAAAGGACGAAATGAATGAGGACCCACCAAGCAATAACTACAAGGATAAAACTGTTCCGTTAATCCGGGAATCCAGGTCCGTAGAAGGTTCTGACAAATTCAATTCAACAGATGGATCCGAAAGACGACTCGAAAAACATGAGCGACGAATAAATACACAACGAAATGTCAACGACTATCAGGAAGAAGTGTCCAAGAAAAGGCAAAAAAGATCACTTTACTGCACTCCAATAACAATTCTGGCGATACTTTTGATGTTACCAATTGTGCTCTGTAGTCCAATCAAGATCGAGAAATTTGATCCAGCTTCGGGCATTCATTTTGAACATATTGGAACCAGTCGGATCATTGCCAGCGAATAGAACCTAGTGATATTTTATGATCTCAAACCATTATTTACTGAAATCGAGTTGTTTACAAATGGCACATACGCCATGCAACTCGTGTGCCAGCAATTGCAGCAAGAACCATTATGTGATGATCTGGTCACTCAGTTTCTGCATACTGGCAAAGAATTAGCTATGGACAGCAGTTTTTTGACTCCTCATCGTCAAAAAAGAGGTGCAATCAATTTTGTGGGAAACGTAGCTAATTCGTTGTTTGGATTGTTGGACTCCGAGTACGCAAATCAAATGGCTGAGACAATCGCGACTATAGAAAACAACGAACAGCAGACGATGATGTTGGTAAAGAAGCAAACATCGATTGTTGATTCAACGATAAACATTATGAAACATGACCAGATCATCGCACAGAAGACCTTCGTAAAATTCGAGAAAAAATTTGTTGAGACATGGTCCAAGAAGGATATCAGGAAGTATACAATGAAAAGTTAAGTCAAATATTCCTTTCGCAGGCTCTTCAATTAATGCTCACATCATCAACTTACGACGAATACAATCAGCAATAATCAATGTTTTGATCAATCAACCATGGACAAATTAGCCCTCACCTCCTATCACCACAACAACTCGACAAGGAAATTGTAAAAATCATGACACAATTACCTCCAAGCAGGCAGATTCCAGGCTACCACGGAAACCTTCCATCAATATACAAATTAATGAAGGTTCAAGGAAGCATTACGAAAAGTCATGCCATATTCAGAATAACAATCCCGTTAACCGAATCAGATCAATTTGAGTTATATCGACTGATAGCTATACCTACCTGGGTGAACAACACTATGGTAGCCATAAAACCATCAACATCAATACTTGCCACTACGCTGCATCGTGACAAATACTTTCCAACCAAAACGGAAAATTTACAGTCTTGCACAAAACTGGACGAAGAAGCATATTTATGCCCCAACACGCAGCCAAGCTACAATAAGGGCTCAACTATTTGTTCTTGTGAAATCAATTTCTTCAACAACGAAACATGTTCACTATCTGAATTTGTGCAAATGGATGATTACGTATGGATTCAGACCAACCAAAGAAATCGGTGGATTTTTGCACTAGCTGAACGGATACAAATAACAGCAATTTGCGATAATCAAGTAACACAAATACTCTTGGAAGGGTCAGGTCTCCTACAGCTAGCACCATCTTGCGTTATCAAACACAAACATTTGACGTTACTCGGAAGTCAAATATTTTCATCAGAAGCAAGTACTTCATACACCAGCATTGGTAATTTGACTGAAGTAAAAAAACCTAGTCAACCAAATCCTCTATTTACCAACATAGTGGAAGAACAATACACTACGCATCTAAAGGAACTCACAGCGTTACAACAAAGAGTAGAGTCACACCAAATCAATGAGCTTCCTAAGGCCTTGAACACCGTCACCATAGTTTTGCAGTTGGATATACAGCCTTAACACTGAGTATGTTTCTTGTAATCGCTATGTTCTTTAAACATTACTTATTGCGAAAACAACAAGAGTCATCGGAAAAAAAGGGGCAGGCACCAATTAATGTGTCACTTCAAAACCAAGAAGTTTTCGTTCTCACTCCATCTCACACAAGCCCACTTCATACAGATACCAATACAACTCCATCCCGTCCAAGGTCGCGTCAACATTCATTCACCATAGACGTAAAATTCGGCTCATCAGACGCACCTGTTGAACAGTCGTTCAACGCGGGGGAGAATGTTGATATCTTCAAATAAACCAACAGTAGCAGCATAATAACATTTAAGTCGCTACAACAACAACAACATTGGCCATAAATAAGACACCAGCAAGCGGCGTCAACAAAACAATGCATGCAGTTGGCTTAGCCTTGAATGAAACAAGGCAGGTAGCTGACTGCTTCGGTCATCACACACTTAATGTCATTATGCTGCATTTTTTTTTAATATATCAATAATTTTATTTGTTCATATGTTATTCTTTATATAAGTTTTTATGTATTCTATAGAATTTTGTATAAATAGAACTAATAAAATAAATATAAATCAGTACAACCTGAAATCAAGTAGTGCTCTTTTGGATTAGCAATTGGTTCATGTACCAAGGGCTAAGTTTATCAACATAATACAAAAGGCTTTCGGTGTTTCGCCCAAAGCAAGAATAAACAAAAACACACATTATATAAATATTATAAACAAAACATACAACCAAAATTTCAAAAAAAATCTCGTAACTAATAAGGTAGAAAATTAGAAAATCTTTCACTTACAAGGAAAGGTCCCCAGGTGTCACTCACCGATTTGAATAATTTTTGGATATGTGATAGAGGACACAAATCTAAGGTCGACGTATTTTTTTATACGTGCTCAATCGATAGTTTACGGTTTCAAAATGACGTTTTAAAATCAGCAAAAATTTCGTTTTTTTGCCACAATTGCACTATTTTCCATAGAAATATATACAAATTTGGTATCAAACGAAAGGGATTTTAAAGCCACACATGATGGCATCCATTTTGGAGAAATAAATTTCATTTTAATTTTGTTGTTGTCATTTTTAACAGTATTTAGTCGATATCATAAGGAGCGCATTTTCGAAATTGTTTCATTTTCATTTATATTTGATTTAAGAGAATTCTAAAAGTTACAATATGGGTATCAAAAATTTTGTTTTTTGTCCAAATTTCCGTATGTGTAAATATTTGATCGGAAAAGCTTATATTTAACAGGGCTTCTATACAACTTTGTGCTTTCCTTTTCCAAAATTCCTTTTCTGTTAATTTCTAAGTTTCTATATCCTTCCCATGCTTATTTTAAGAATAATCATGCTGATTTTGAAAATTTTAAAAGAAACAAATATTTTTTATACTTTTCAGTTATAAGCCCTTGGCTGCCACACCTCGCTCCAGTAATATAGCTTCCACCCTATGGTAACTCATTACCCCAACTATCCAAGGGTTAATAACTGATAAGTATAAAATATATTTGTTTCTTTTAAAATTTTCAAAATAAAGAAACAAAATATAGAAACTTAATAATTAACAAAAAAATAATTTTGTTAAAACAGATCCACATGGTATAAAAATATGTCTTTAGTAATAACTTTTGATTGGTAGAGAATATTGGGATATTTTTTTCAAATAAATTTTTTTTGAAGCTATACTCTTTTATAAAAATTATAAAAAGAACTTTTTTAAAAAAATTAATTTCATCAAAAAAATCGAAAGGGAAATACCCGTGTTTTTTTATGACAGAAATAGTTAATAAATTTTTGTTTAAACTGAATCCATTTTTGCTAATAAATGTCATGCCATGTGAAAGGGAGTTTAAAATGCAATTTTTAATTTAAATTATTTTTACAACAAACACAAATTTTACGTAATATTTTGAGGAAACATTGGGCTCTTTTTGAAAAAAATATTAAAAATACAAATGTACAGTAATTGGTACTGTTAAAATATTTTTGGCAAGTACTTTTATCAAACTTTATAACACAAAAAAAATGTTGTGGTATATGCTGAAAACTAACGGAGATATTTACATAGAAAGTCATATTTTTAAATTTCCGATGATTTTTTCTCATTCCTTCGGGCAAACAAGTTAAAAGCACAAAGCTGTATAGAAGCCCTGTTAAATATAAACTTTTCCGATCAAATATTTACACATACGGAAATTTGGACAAAAAACAAAATTTTTGATACCCATATTGTGGTCTTCATCTCTAAAAGAAATTTTTTTAAGAAAATAAATGCATATTTTAATAAAGAAAATTTTAAGATAAAACTTAAAAATTTAAAAAATAAAAAAAAACGTAACTTTAAGAATTCTCTTAAGGGGGTCTTCTCATTGAGCAACTTTTTCGACTTTTTTTGCATTTATTTATAGCTTGGGTAGTTGTGAATATGCCCCTAAAAGGATTTTTAGAAATTCGAAATACTTTAGAAGATACAGCCTTTTTTGTGAAGCAAGGTCTTCGTCAAAATGAGCTATTTTTTTTCGACTCATTTTCGAACGAAGCGGCATAAAGTAACCACCGAATTCCGTTGAAAATGTTTATATTTAGGTAAAAACGTGTTTGCACACATATTCATACAAACATACGAGTACACATTTCTGCTTATTTTAGGGGTTGAAGCATTTTTTGAGTTCAGGTGTTCAACTGAAAGCATCATTTAGTTCAGTTTGTATCGAGTTGAGCAACAGACGCGTGCGCTTCAGTCAACGGAAAAGTAAATTTTTCATAAATTTATTGTGATTTTTGTAAAATGGATCGGAAAAGTAATAAAAAAAAAAAAACGCCCAAGTGAGCGTCAGAATCGTGCTAAAAAACGCGGGCTTAATGGAAATCAGCATCTTAGACCAGAGGATTCTGAATATACCAGTACATCGGCCAAGAAATTCAAGAATAACAAAGACGACGAAGTATCAATCAAAAACAATTTGAAGTATTGCATTCTCGAGTTCTGGTCTGTGTTTACCACATTGTCAGCGTTGGTAATTTGTGCCTCATGCAAGCAAAAAATTGAGTTCTCAGAAGCCTCACCAAATGGAGTTGGATTTAAAATCGCTTTGAACTGCGCCTGCCCACGCACAACATATATTCCTTCGTCACCTATGATCGGAAAATCATATGAAATTAATCGACGCTTGGTTGTTGCCATGCGGCTTTTAGGGATTGGGCCAAAAGGTATAACCATGTTTTGTGGCCTCATGGACCTCGGACAAAGTTTGTCCAACAATCTGTACTATACTATCCTACAAAATTTGTACGTTGCTGGAAAAGCCATGTACGAACATGTCATTTCAAAAGCTATTGGAGAAGAAAAAGAGGCTATGATCGAAGCGAATCCAGAGTGCGATCCCACTTTATTTACTGTGTCGGGGGATGGGACTTGGAAGAAGCGTGGCTTTGATTCCCTTTATGGTGTCACTTTGATTGCCAAGCATACCAAAAAAATTGTTGACACTGTCGTAAAATCTCGTCTGTGTAACAGCTGCAAATATTGGGAAGCCAAGAAGGAAGAAGAGCCAGAGGCTTACCAAATTTGGCTTGATACTCATGACGAAGAATGCACCATAAACCATGAAGGAAGCTCTGGGAAAATGGAGGTGGACGCTGTAATAGAGATGTTCTCCAGGTCGTTTGAAACACACGGCATAAAATATGTAAAGTATATCGGCGATGGTGATTCGCAGACCTTCAAAGGTGTATTAGATGTCGACCCCTATGACGGTGACCCTATAGTGGAAAAGAAAGAATGCATTGGGCATGTGCAGAAGCGAATGGGCACGCGACTTCGAGAAATAAAAAAAGAAAATAAGGGCATTGGAGGCAAAGGTGCGGGCAAGCTCACCGACAAATTAATATCCGAGTTGACCACATATTATGGCCTTGCGATCCGCCGTCATCCTGACTCCGTGGAGGATATATCCTGACTCCGTGGAGGATATGAAAAAGGAAATTTGGGCCACTTTTTAGCATAAGTGCTCCACCGATGATAAACCGCAACACCAAAATTGCCCCACCGGTGCGTCAAGCTGGTGCGCATGGCAGAAAGCAGCTGCTGAAGGTACGTTAGATAGCTTTCACCACACGTATGCACCTCTCGACAAGAAGGTGATGGAGGTAATAAAACCAGCTTACGAAGCGCTGTCGGCAGATAATTTGCTTGAAAGATGCCTTGGATCTGAAACTCAGAATTCCAATGAGTCCTACAATTCTGTTCTTTGGTCACTTTCGCCCAAACACATCAACTCAGGCGCACGCACCATCGAAGTGGCCAATTTCATTGCAACGTGCCTCTTCACCGACGGTCTTATACCCATACTTGAAATTATGGGTTTGATGGGTATTGCGATTGGCAAAAACGCATACGAATACGCACTATCTCGCAATGAAGACAGATTAAACCGATCAGAGACTCGAGCTGCGGCATCATCAAAAGCTGGCAGAACGGCTCGCAGAGCAGAGAGGGCAGCAGAAAGCAGTTTCTACGAAAAAGAGGAAGGTGGCCTGTATGGAGCTGGCATCGCCGACTAATATTTGTTAGTAAAAATTGTCAGCTCTTTAAAACTGCATTTAAACATTTTTGATTTTTTTTTTTTTTCCCCAAAAAAATTACTTCAAACTTTAAACGCGTTTATCTCGAACCCACGTTTTTCGAACTGGCGGCCATGATATCTCCAGTTCAACTGAACCGATTTTCATGAAACAAAGTGGAATCGACGCAGAATTGTCACCATTCTCGGGTGAACCTCGACCATAATTTTAAAAAATTTTTTACTATTTTTTTTTAACACTAAACTACAAAAAAAAAAAACCCGAAATTGAAATTTTTTTTTTGAATGGCCGCCATTTTGTCAAAAAAATCACAAAATTAAGCTTGAGGTTCACCCGAGAATTACATTTATACTGATTATAACCCCGTTTTTTTTTTCATTTCAGACGCTCCGGAGACCCGGAATCGTGGCCTCCGTGACGACACCTTTTTTTTCACCACCAACTTTGAAGTCTCATTACTTTTTGAACAGTCCACGTATCGAGGCAAAAAAAATTTTTTTATTTACTTTGAACCTTTTGTAATACAATAAATAAAAAAAGTTTTCAATTATTCTTTGCGTTTTCAAATAAGAATTTTTTTAAAAAGGGTCCAAAAAACGGGTTTTGAAAGAGAAGACCGCCTTAAATCAAATATAAATGAAAATGCAACAATTTCGAAAATGCGCTCCTTATGATATCGACTAAATACTGTTAAAAATGACAACAACTAAGATTAGATTAGATCTAAGAGGCGGAAACAAAAGGATACCAATGATGAAATCGAAAGTGAAAATGTTCAAGAAACTTTCCTTCAATTGCGAGCAAATTAAAAATATTCAAACCTGGAAATCATTGAAAAAGTTATTGATGCTAGTCGAGTGAGAACAAAACGGATTCTTAAAAGTGTACCAACACTGAACTCAGATTACGTGCGATTGAAAAAGGTTCAAATCAGTATCCATCATATCATCACATAACTGTTGCTAAAAATAACTGTTTGCCATCTAACGACACTATTGCAATTACACCAACTTCGGCAGAGGTACAACCACAATCATTACTTGATCACACAGCACAACGCTTGCTACAATCATTTAAAGAAAATGTGAAGCAATATTATCCCCTGAAAAGTGGACCTACGTATAGTGAGCCACGAGCATTTTTTGTAAAGTTACCGACAGTAACCATATGAATTAAATTACTAAATTTTAGTTTTATAGAATCAAACCCGTCTGACATATAAAAGAGAGTGTGGCAAAAAATACAAAATCAAGAACAGCAACACGTATATGCATCTTTTCTCACGTTTTGACCGGGATTTTGCCCCCATCACGTTTGAGTAACTTCTTTGCATGTACAGCGAGAAAAAAGCTTATGTTAAATTGAAAAAAAAACTAGTATAATTTAGAAGATGGCTTTGGCAGTTTTCAGCCACCCAAGTACTTTATCAAAACGCCTGAGTCTTACATGTTGACTTGCCAATTTTCATTGGGTGATAAATTAACCAAGTATTTGGTAATTTTTTATACACTATATTAAAAAGAAAAAATTGAATTTCAAAAATATAACTTTTTTCCTGGTTTTTGTTTTTTTTTATTTTCCTTTTCTTTTTGAAGCTGCCGCCTCTCGTTCTGTGATTTGCATGACTGATATCGACAACAACACAAATTTTTCTTTTATCAACACCGTTTTTTTTTTTTTTTTTTCTTAGAAATTAATGACTTCTCGGCTTTCCTTGCTGCTTGACTTATATTATAAGAAGAATTTACCATCGCATGCCGTTGAGATTCGAACCCACACCCACCGATACCACTGCGTAAGAAGTCACTACACTAGCTTGGAGCCAAACTCCTTCGTTACGCTGAGTGATTTATTTAATATTAATTACAACCTAAGCTATGCCGTAGCTATCAACAGAATAGTGCGACATACTGCATCTGTTAATACAGCATCTGTTAACATCTGTGAATCAAATATTTTTTTTTGGCAGGGTATCGAAGTATGTGCTTTCAAAGCAATGTATTAAACAATAAATTGCTTAGGTGAATTAACGTAGCTGCAGTTATGTCAGCAAACAGCAGCAAGGTTGCTTAGATCAGTTGGTAGAGCGATGGACTGGCACCAAAAGTTCCAGGGTTCGATCCCGATCGGCGGGCAAAGAAAATTTTTTTTTTCTATTTGTTGAAAATTCTTTTTTTCTTTTTGTTGATGAAATATAATAAAATTTACTGGTGTGAATATTAACGTGTGTTTTTTAATTTACTTTATGTTATTTTTGAATTTAAAAGTGGTTTTATTAAAAAAAAAAACATTAAATTATCAAATCTATCCTTCTCTCGTGTGAAACCGAAATTAACATTTAATTTACGACACAGTATTGAATGATCAACGGAATTGAATGCCTTCGAAAAGTCTAAGAGACAAAGAAGGCTTATGCGTCCCACATCAAATGATACTCTGATGTCATCTAAAATCTTACTAATAGCAGTAGAGCAGCGGTGACCTGACCGAAAGCCTGATTGAAGTGGAGACAAAAGATCAAATCTTTTAATGTGTTCTGAGATTTGCGCAGCCATGAGAGATTCAAATACTTTTGACAAAGATGATAACGAAAGGCAGCGACAATCATTCCAATAGCGAAGAAATCAAATCCTCGTGATCCTTCAGATTATCGTCCTGAGCCTTGGATGATTGTCGCTGCCTTTCAAGCATCAGGGAAACACGAACTTGTGAAGCAATGATTAAATATGTGGGTACGCGGGCTGAGGATGTGCGGCAAAATGAGATTAATAAATGTAATGGGTATTCCTCCTTCACCCACTGCGTTGGATTTGATCTTATTAATACATCGGGCAACCTCACACTCGTCGACAGCAACAAACTCAAAATTAAAAGGAGATTCAGAAATCACAGGTCCCGTGTTAAAGGCAAACACATTACCAGAAGACGTAGAGTTTGAAATCAAGTGTTCGTTTAAAATATTAGGTTCAACCTGGCATTCGTTGGGTTTCAAATTGCATACGCCTGCTTGTTTTAAATTGTTCCATAGCTTTTTGGATGATTGTGCCGAGCTTAACTTGGACATGAAAAAGATGCGTTTTTCTGATTTTACTATAGAATTAGCTAGGTTTCTTGATCTTTTATGCTGCTCCCAGTTTGATGTTGTTGGGTTTCTTTTCCACCGATTATAATCCTTATTACGTTTTTTAAGGGCTAGTTTAACATTATTTGTAAACCAGGGACAAGTAGTGCTTGTTATTTGACGAGTGATTATTGAAATATGTAATTCCAAAAGTTCACATATTTTATTCATAAAAAACCGAAGTTTCTCATTAACGGAGCTAAACAACCAGCATTCCATCCAATTTATTGTAGACAAGTCACTAAACAAAGACTCATAATCAACGGACTTGTAATCTCTATAAGTAATCGTTTTTTCAACGACAACTGGAGACATATTTACATTTAAAGTACAAAATATAAGATCATGGTCTGAAATAAACGACAATTGATCAAAAAGCAAAACAGCAGAAATATCGGAGACAGCAAATATATCCAATAAACTAGGAGCAGCGTTATTTGCTAAGCGCGTAGGAATAGTTGTGTTAACTGTTCGAAGTCCCACTTCAGTAAGTCTATCAACGAAGTGTCCAACCAGGCTATCACTACATAAAATATTAATGTTGAAATCACCACATACTACAAAATGATCATACTCAATTGAACAACTTAACAATGTGGAAAACAATTGATTGATAGGGATTATAGACACATGACACAAAGACCTTAGCACAGTTAACACGTACCTCAACATTAAGATATTCTACCTCAGAACCACTGGACATTCCCAACAGACAAACATTTAAATTATTTTTACAATAAATTGCAACACCCCTGCCTTTTTTATCAGTTCTATCATTGCGATAAAGCTTATAGTTTTTAATATTTAAGCTAAAATCATCAATATCTTTGTGAAACCAAGTTTCAGAGATACATATGATATCAACGGCTGAGTTTTCGAAGCAATGTCGAACAATGTCAAGCTTTACATCGTTAAGGCTACGTGAATTATAGTGAACAATGTTCAAACCGGAGTGTTGCTTACATAAAACGCCGATCAGAATCTTTGGAATCTCACTATTTTCACAGTAAACCATAAAAAATTATATTAATAACACAACTATAAGCATGAGAGTAAGTCAAAAAATATATAGAGAAATAGAAGAAGAAGAATGAGAAGATTTAGTTAATAAAAGAATAAATAGCTGCTTAATATTAAAGTAGGAAATAATAGATAAAATTTTATAGATAAAATATAATATAATAACATCAGTACCCCTAACTTTCATCCTCATGAACATCATTGTCAGCGCGGATAGCATTATGCAATTCTTCGATGCTGTCAACACGCATTCCCGCTCCGCTTTTTCTCATTCTGATATGTACAGAGCCACGCAGAGTAAATACATTATATATGCTTTTTTTCCTTTTGCATATGATCGCTGCCTGAAGAACCCTACGCGTATCAGCTAATATGCTCTCATGCAAATAAACATTGCAATCAGAGTCGATGCCAGTGCCTCTTAAATTCACTTCTTTTTTCGCTAGCCGACGGTAAGTTCCAAATGCCTTCAACACTCGATTCCGATCGAATGGGGTATAAAATTTAACAATAACAATACAACTTGTGGTGGTGGATTTCGGTTTGAGACGAAATATATCTCTTACAGGCGGTGGAAGGAAATCAATAGAGCGGCAGATTAAATTTAATGTGCTGTTCAAATTATCTTCTTCAAGCAGAGGCAGTCCGAAGAGAACAGCATCACAGGGATGATCAACTTTGCTGTTATTATTGTTGTTGTTGTTAGCACTGCTGCTTTCAGCTAGCTGTTGCGTGAATTGATCGCAGCGAACAGTAAGAGCACTTACTTGTTGGTCCAGTGAGTGTACTTTTACGTTACACTCGCTGAATTTGTTTTCCAGAGAGCCCACCTCAGTCTCCAGTCTGTTGACAACGCGGGCTAGCTCTGAAGAGAGGCTATTGAACAGACTATTAGTGTGTATTCGAAGACGCTCCTCTAATTCTTGTATTAGTTGTTTTGCATGCGCTTTTAGTCGCTCTTCCGCTGCGAGTAGTTGAGCGCCAAAATTATTAGCTATTTTTAACCTCGCTTTTAAGTGCCTTTCTCTTCTCTGAATCTATGTTTACTTTTAGTATACTTCATTCATGATTTCAAATATTTTGATACATGATTTCTTATTTCAAATAATTTAAGTAGTACCTTAGCTGAGCAAATATATTTTAATCTTATTTACAAAAAAGTCCAAAATATTTAATGTGTTAGAAAAAGTCATACAAAAGTTATTTTTTGTTGTAAAAAATAAATTTAAATTCAAAATTGCAATTTTTATTTGCTCTTGTATGGCATAACGCTCATTCAGTTTTAATCATAAAGATTGCTTCAGTTTAACATAAAAAAATTAATTAACTCTTTCTGTCATGAAATTTTGGGTTGGTGAGATACTTTTTTAAAAAATATTATTAAAATATTTCTTGAAGAATACTCCAGTTTAAAAAATACTTTCTTTGAAAAAAATTATCTTAAACATCTTTCAATCAAAAAATATTACTTAATATTTATTTTCGTACCAAGTGCTATACTACAGTGGTGGCAAACAATACCGGGAAATTTGAATTACATTTTCTTGGGGATTTTTCATTTTTTATAATGTCTGAAACTATTTAACAACGCAGCTTAATTAAATTTTGGGTCCGGAGCCAAATTCCTGCTGCCGAAATGTTAAAAATGTTGCAGAAGGCCTTCTCACAGAAAACTCTATTGAAAACAAGAGTTTATGAGTAGTACAAAATGTTCAAAAGGATCGAAAAAGCGTTGAAGGCCAGGCACGGCCAGGACGACCACCAACATCAATTTATGAGTTACACGTCAACAAAATCAAAGAATTGGTACTCCAAAATCATCGATTGACAGTCCGAGACCTTACTGACCTTGCATTTTTGAGGCTGTTTGTGCCTCAGAAAAGTGAAATCTCGATTGGTGGCAAAAACGATAAATTTCATGCAAAAATAGCGCCGCGTTGATGTGTGAAAATGAAACGCATCATAACTCGAGATGAGACTTGGGTGTACGTTTATGACATCGAAACAGCCGATCAATTGGGTGAATACCGTGCCAAATATGAGCCGAGACCGAAAAAACCATATCCAAGCAAGTCAAAGGTCATGTTGACAGTTTTTTTCGATTATATTGGTGTGGTGCATTACGAATTCCTTCTAATCAGCCAAACTGTCAATAAAGAATACTACTTGGGTGTTATGCGTCGTTTGCGTAATAGTGTGCGTCAAAAAAGACCAAATTTTTGGAGAGACAATTCTTGGTTTTTGCATCACGATAATGCACCGTCTCACACTGCACTCGTAATTCGTTACCATTTCGCCAAAAACTCAACCCTTATTGTTCCGCAACCACCGTATTCGCCTGACTTAGCACCATGTGACTTCTGGCTATTTGCTAAATTCAAGAGACCGCTCCGTGAACACCGTTTTGAATCAATAGAAGAGATACTAGAAACCGAAACGAAGAAGGAATTGAAGGTTATACAGGAAGAGGATTTTGCAGCATATTTTGAAAATTGGAAAAAACGTTGGCACAATTGTATTGCATCCGGGGAGGGACTACTTTGAGGGGGATGAAACGAATTTATAAGAATAAATAAAGATTTTTTGATTTATAAACAAGCTCCTGATATTTTTTGCCCACAGTAGTATAAAGGGCCTTCAACTCCGGATCCATCCGTGTTCCTTTTATTGTTTTCAATTTTTTAAAATTAAATTTTTGTGTTCGATTTCGGAACAAAATTCAAAGATAATATTTTCAAGATATCATTTCGACCACTTAAATAATTTATAAGGCGTCTTTATTTGCCGTCAACTGGACAGCTTGCCACTAGATGCTATTCTTTTGACTGTCGCTCCTACATCATCGCAAGCATTTTCCCCATGTAAGGTTGCGAAAAAGTGCATTTTTGTGCACTTTGTGCGATTGTGCAAAAGTGCAAAGTCGATATCTGTATTTCTGTGAAGTAATAAATTGATGTAAATGAACTTGTTTTTGTATTGATATTTTGTATATAAATATGACTTTTGTAACATTTTTTTTTTACAAAAATAAGTTTTAAACGATCACTCTTTGTTTTATTAAATAAATGCATTGGGACTGTATCGTGCTAATTATTTTGTGAAATAACAACAAAACATTCATTAACAACAGTCTTTTCGTTTTAGTGATACACAACATAAGTGTGCAATGTTGTGTTGCGATCCTCCCTATGAGGATACCCGTAGGTTCTTCCCTGAACAATCCTACCAACTCGTCCTTATCAAAAAAAAATACTGACGAGTTACATTTATGCCCGTTGGCATAGATGTACATCGTGAGGTTACCTTGAGTTTTTATAGGCAGGGTAGCTGCTAGAACCTAGGCAGCCGCGAGGTTACCGGAAGTGTGCAGTGGGTATTGTAATGACTCACCAGCCAGCAGTATACTTACTCTTATTGAGTGCTTTCGTGATCCTGGTTCCCAATGAATAATTCCGCAAGGGTTATATTTGTATTTAGGAGTTTATTGTTTTAATCTGCAACAACGGGCTGCTTCTTGTTAGCAAGCTTTTTAACAATCTCTCTTTACAACTTAAAAGCACCGATATTTATAACAAATATCTGGCTGCCTCAAGCTTTACATTCTTACTTAATTACTTAGTTGACAGTTTTTTGTCACATACTTAAATTTGACTTACTAATTGGCTAATTGTAACACTTATTTAATCTTCAAGGTATTTCCCCATAACTTGGCCGAGTTTCAAGTTATGCGGAAACGTTCTTGTTTTTAACATATGTAAAATGCTCAAGTTGCATTTCATTAGTCATGTTTTTATTTTCAAAAGGCGGAACTCTTGTTACGCTAAATATTGTCCAAGTGCAAGCTACAGTAAATAAAATACCATAAATGCATGCAATTACAACAATAAAAAATTATTAATTAAAAATGCTGTCAATGCTGTCATTTTGCGCCCAATGCAGAAGGCAAAGCGGTGTCAGTTTATTTATCACGGTGAGACAACAACAACACACCGGCGCTACGGCTTGTTATTTAAGCTGGTCGCTGGGTACCGGCTGGTAGCACGCGTCGAGCTTAAACTGTTTTACACCTTATCGCTGACGCTGCATTTTCATACACTTGAACTTGGCATTGACTTTGAATTTATGAAGTGAATTTATTAAGTTTGATGTATGGCATCAGAGGTAGTGCCTACAAATATGCACTGATTTAAGTCTTGCATTGGTTTTAATAGTTGTCTCAGTGACTCAAAACAGTTGTTTGATCATTTCACCAGTGATATGATTAAACAGCGTCCTATATCTTGAAACAGTAGCTTTCGGCGAAGTCAAGAATCAGTATGACTTTGCTTATGAGCTTCAAATAAAGTGGCCTTTCCAAGATTTTTCAAAAATACATCTACTTTATCGACTTTATCAACTAGTGCATAACTGAAATCGCTGAAATATTGCTTGACGTGTTTATCATTAGATAAATTAACAACTAAAATTTTCCAAAAACCTGTCAGAACATCTACATTAGATAAAATCAATTTCAACAATATTCTGTGCCTCGATGCATTCCCTGATATTTTTGTATATTAAAGAAAAACCTGGGCAAGTTAACTAATTGCATCCTTGATTCGGTCTGGGACATAAAATTTATATTTGTCAATTCAGAAATATACTGTTTTCATGTCTTTTGTAAGGTACGATTCAATCCATGAATTGATGGGCTTATTGCAGAAACATAATAAAACACATTATATCAAAAACTGAGATTTTGTGTTATATCTAGTACATTGTACCACAGTAACACCTACTCAAAAGACTAGGGCTTATTTTCAATAATTAAATAATTTTAATAAATTAATCTTTTAACAATTAAATATTTTATTAAATTTTCTACTCAAAAACTCGACAAGCCACATACAAAAGTTACCCCTCAAATAGAAACGCTGAATTTAACTGCAAATTATATCAAAACCCAAGATTTTATTGGCTAACAATTAATGAAAAATATATAAAACATTGAGCAATATTTATTTTAATTTATGTGGCTTATCATGTTTTTACGCAAATAATTTTTACTTTTAAATTTGTAGCGGCTTATCATGTTTTCCATTTAGGAAAATGGTTTGGAAGCTTCTACCATAAATAAACTATAACTACTGGCGAAGTGGTTTAATAAACCAATGAGGCATATCCATTTTTTTTATTTCTGTTGATAATCATGGTGTTTCTATCATGTTTTTACAGAAATAATTTTTACTTTTAAATTTGTAGTAGCTAATAATGGCTTTGCCGTTCAATTGTGGTGGCATCTAAAATCAAAACCTTCGTGAATTATCCTAAATCAGATTATTATAACGATCTAAAAACACCTGAATGAAATCATTTTAGCGTTTTTGCATGAAAATTTTGTCTTGGCCGTTAAAGTCAATTTTTACATTTAATAAATCTATATAAATGGAGTTCAATAAATGAAATCAAACTATTTTCATTCGGTTATTTTATTTATATTTCATTTACAGGTTTGGTTGAAGTTCATTTATGGTTTCTTTTTATCACAAGCAAATGGAATTTGTTTAATTGGCCACAACTTGTGCACTCGATGTTCGTTTTCCAACTGTCCTTCGTCGTCCGTCAGTATTATTTTTAACGCACGCTGCGTTCAGACTTCGTTCGTATATGTCAATTTCTTTGTCTGTCCCTGTCAGCATTGCCATTAATAAATTATGTCTCCAGTCATCAGTCCGAAAATCTGTCCGTCTGTATATCTCATTTCCCACATTCGGCCTTCCTGAACTATCCATTCGACCCAAATGACTGGCTCCATTTTTCATGTAGTACGCTAAAGTAATTGTTCTCCCTGGACATTCATTATTCCAAACCTTTTCTACGGCATAACGTCCATGATTAAGTATCTCTACGATTTTATATGGCCCAAAATATTTAGGCCTTAACTTTAAACTGGTCCCGTACTGAGTGCGCTTGATGGCGACTCGTTGAGGGTATACTTGGTTTCATCCTTTCGCTTTTTGTTAAGTTATTTCGATTTCCTGCCTGAATTTCTAGAATGTTATCACGAGCTTCGATCCGTACTTCATTCCGTTCTAAATCCAAATCAGCGACTGCTGGATCTTCTAGGAGTGCCCGTAATTCTGGGTTTTCTTTATACCGCAAACCTTGTTGCTTTTTGGTGGCGTGCTATTTATAATTTGCTAAGCTTGGGCGACGTGCTTACACCAATTGGTGGTGTTTTCCATGCAAAGTTTCGATATCATAGGGACGACAATTTTATAAATGCGCTCAATATTCCCATTACCGCGAGGTACTCCTGTCCTTATAAGCAAGTGCTGGATGCTGTTTTCCTTACAAAACTCTTAAAAAGCACCGGACCTGAATGCTGTGCCTCTATCTGAGATGATTCGTTTAGGATTACCAAAAACACATCGGCTTGCTCCGCTAGCTTCTCAATTACTTCTCCTGAACTGGCACTTCTTGTTGGATATAACCAGACGAACTTTGAAAATACGTCGACGACCACCAGAATGTGGTTATATCGCTTCTTCGTCATCTCCATTGGCCCTACGTGATCAACATGGTAGGTCCCCAAGGGCCTATCCTCTTTATTTATTGGTGTCAGAAAGCCTTTCTTTTTACCCGCCTTTGCGTTGACGACTATACATTGAATACAGCTTTAAATAACGGAATCGACTTTTAGACTAACGTTTGGAATATAAAAATCTCGTTCCAGCGGATCCTGCGTCCTTTTTTGCTGCAAAGTGAGCCTGTCCATGAGCTATCTTGATCACTTCTTGCTCCATTGCAGACGGTATTACAATAAGCTCCTTGATGGGATTCTTATGTAAGACACCATGATTCATGTGAAGTCCTCATACTCGTCCTTCTCTAACACTTCCTCACCGCCTTGGTTCATTCATCAGACATCTGCGATTCTTTAATGCCGTATTTTAGTGACTCCTCTATAATGAGACAGTAAGCTCGGCTGAGAGCATCTACCTGCTTTATGCAGCTACCCGACCTATGTTCCACCTCGTAGTCGTATTCCTGCATAAACATGGCCCACCTTGCAACTCTTAAAGGAACCTGTCTTCGCTGCAATGTCATCGTAAAGGCGTTGCAATCCGTCACAATTTTAAATCTCCTTCCCAAAACATACGCTCGCCACTCTTTTAAAGCCTCGATTATTGCCAGTACCTCAAGCTCGTAGGAATGGTATTTTTGCACTTATGATTTTGTTTTACTGCTCATATACTTCATGGGATGCCATTGTTGATCTTCAGCGTTTTTCTGGAGTAACACTCCACCGTAGCCATACATACTAGCGTCAGTGTGAGCCTCAGTTGGAGCCGTAGGATCAAACAGCCTTAGCACAGGAATACAGGACTACTAGTAAGTGCAGATTTTTATTGTTGAATCGCTAGTAATTGCTCTTCTTTGATTTGGTATTCTTTAGTTTTCCTTAACATATCTGACAACGGCTTTGCAATCACAGCATAATTTTGCACAAAACGCCTAAAATAAGATGTGAGTCCCAGAAATCGTTGCAGTGCCTTGCTATCCACTGGTATTGGAAGTTCTTCACCGCTTGCGTTTTCTTCTGAAGGCATGATGGTATCATTCCTGACAACATACTCCAGATAATCTATCTTACGTCGAAAAATTTACACTTTTTCCACTTGATATGCAAACCCACTGTGGCCACCGTGGCGGCCGTGGCGTAGTAGGTAGACTGTGTGGCTCATACGCCAGAGAACCCTGGTTCGAGCCCTCCATCTGACACAGAAAGTTTTTTCAATTGAATTATTTTTTCTGTTCGGCCTTCACCTCTCTGCAGACAACGGCAAACCTCAGAGAGTAAAAAACTGCCATGAAAAGCTTCTTAACATAAGCCGTTCGGAGTCAGCATAAAGCTAGTAGATCAAGTTCTCGATCATTTGTGTTCAAACATTTCACAACACACACAACATAATTGATCATAAGAAGCTCGGTCAAAGTCCTTTCAAGGTCCATTTCATGGCCATTTCGTTTTTTTTTTATGCAAACCACTGGCAGATGCTAGGCTACTACAACGCCTTTTGGATTAGCTCTCTCAAAACCATCGATATTAACCGCAAAAAGACAGCAGGTGCATTACATATTCTAAAAGGCACATATAGGAATTCGTACTGACTACTTTGAGTAACGAACGACGTGTACTTTCTTGATCCTGGCTCAACTAGGACGTGGAAAAATCCATTCTCTCAATACTTTAGCAGTCTGTAGCCTCTCGAGTTACAGTGACACGACAGTGACACGCCAGTGACAGTTTGGAGAAATTTACAAAAACTACATGAACTGGCTTCGCTCCACGCTTCGTTTGACACTTTTTCGAATTTCTTTTTGCGCCGTCTTATTTAACCATAAATTCTACTGATTATAAGTGGATTTGTTTTCCATTTCCTATAAGGCAACTGACTGCAAAATGTCATTGTATGTCGGCGCAACAAAAGTAGAGTTCATAATTTTTAAAAATTATTTAAAAAAAATTGTGAAGACATTGAGAGGCCATACTAGGTGCGTTAAACTCGCAAAACGTTCCTCTTTGAGAATTTATACAAATGGTTCTTGTAATTTTTTAGCGGTCACGCTGTGTAATTGCGTAGGAAAGTGACTACATACTTTTAAGCATGTCTTGAATAGTAATGTTTGTGTCTGTGCTAAGTTTTTTTTTGTTCGGTGTGTATAAATGCTATATGATCGCATCACAGGATTTTCGATAGTGGTTTTATCAATGTGCTCTTTCTCCTTCACTCTACTCTACGTTATATCGTTCTTCTAAATCATTTAACGAAACTTGATTAAACCTGATCCGTACTTGACTTAAATTTGAACTGCCGCCTTAGAAGTTTCCTTACATCTATTACAACGATTAAAAACCAACAATTTCAAGTGGACAATAAACGTGTGGTCGTGTCCGAATATTAAAAGTCAAATAAAGTGTTTTTTTTATTTTGTTATCATTCATCAAGATGTTCAAGATATTTGTGAATACTTAAAGAAACTATGAGTGTGAGCAGCTTGTATGACATTTTTTTAATAACATTTTTAAGTTCTAGTTTTTAAAAAATATGGGATACAACAATTCGTTTTTTGCTTTATTTTTAATTAAAATTATTTATCAAATATGAAAATTGGAAGAAAACTACCTGAGTTGTAATTTTTTACTTTTCGAAAAATTCTTATTTTTAACTTTCAGAAAAAAATCTTATTTTTTACTTTTCGAAAAATCTTATTTTTTACTTTTCAAAAAAATCTTATTTATTACTTTTCGAAAAATGCCTTATTTTTTCTGGTTATATTAAAAAAAAATCGTAAAAATCTAAATATGACAGTATTTCAATAAAAAGCAGTGAAAATATTTTCTAAAAGTATTATTAATATTGACACAAAAAATTGTGCGATTATGTAAAATAACCTGATCGAAATTAACGTTTTCCGAGAAGAATGCTGTTGTAAGAATTTCGAGTTTGAGTATTTTTACGAAATTCCCAAAAATCCAAGCTATAAAAAAACAACGTTGTGGGTGCGTAAGTCATTAAGCGAAAGTTAAAGATATTTTTTAAAAATATCCTTAAAGTGCCCTCTTCTGGCATATGGAACACAAAAAAAAATGGAGACACAAATTAATGGTACAGCGTGAGCCCTTTAAATCTGATATATAAAAACTTGCCTTATATCGAAGTTATAAGATAGCAAAAAGTAGCTTCCGTTTCAAAACTAGCGGTATCCTCTCATACTGTCAGTTCATATTTTGTTAATTTAAATTTAAAATTCAGATATTTTAAGAATTTAATGAAGGCTACACTTAAGGCTTCCTTAGTAAAGGTCTTAAACTATACGTTTGTATTTTTTTTTATCTATAGCTATAGTAAAAGTTTTCATTACATGTCTTATCTCATTGACACGCAAATACACTTTGCATTGAAAAATCGAAACTTGTCTTATCCGTAGTGATGTAGCATAACTTGTATTATGCAAATTGTTTTCTATTACATAAGTATGTCTTATTTTTTAATTTCGGTTAATAGGTGTTGGCAATAAAAAACAACAGGCAAATAAGCAGTTTAATCTTCAATAAATATCGACAATTCCACGACTTATACTAATTAAAACAAAAAAAACACTAATATCTTAACATTTAAATAGAGGGATAAGACAACTGTTGAAAAGAAACGAATCAATTTTAAAAAAAAATATTGATCATTTTTTTTCGAAAAAATTTTGGAATCGCATGTTTGCCAATTTATCAGTCCCTGGTTTAAGGCAAAATATGTATTCAAATTTGCTCTGCAAAATAATTTACGACAAAGATTTTTTTCCAATTTGGGAAATCCAGGATTGTCAAAATACAATTTTCTTGTCTTAAAGTAAGAAAAAATTATATAAAAAACTATATTAAGATCTTCTCCGATTGAATTTGTTAAGTTTTTAAGTTTTGTTATTATTTTTAAAACTTAAGACAAGAAAATGGTATCATGGCAACCCTGGAATTCCAAAACAAAAAAAATAATCTCTGTTGTAACTTATTTTGTAATGTTGAACTTGTTTTAACTTATTTTGCAAAGTTTCGTAAAAATATTCAAACTGTAAAATTTCACATTTGCATTTTATATTCAATGCACTTTATATTCAATTCGAAATGAGCATTTTATATTCAATTTACTAAAATCTTAATATTCCCGATCGGACAATCATCAGCGTATGTACCTGTTATATCGATGTAAGTAGCATACGTCTAAGAATCTTTGTTATAAATATTATTATATTGTAAAAATATATACACTAAGGTGCTTCAACCTTCATAGAAAAAAAGGGTGTCAATGCCATCGACTAATTTCTAAATATTTTCTAAAATATTTTGGCTGTCACGATAACTGCCAATGAGCTAAGCTATTTTTAAATACCCTCAAAAAATCATGTTTTTCGTAAAAATTTCGGCTGGTGTGGTTGTTAAGAAAAACAGGCTGTCAGAAATAATAGTTTAAAAAAAGTTTTTCTAAACTGCATCAAAGAATTTAAAATTATTGTCGTTGAACCAAACATAATGTTGAATGTCATGAATTTTTTGATATTTTTTTAATGTTATTTTCACAGAAATTCGAATCGTTATTTTATATGGTACCCTCGATTTGAAGTTATCTTTGCAAAGGTTTTGACTGCTTCTTTAATTTAATTATCATTTAAGCTAAAATATTAAAAAAAAACCATAATATTTTGTAACAAACACCAGCGCAAAAATAATGAAAGGAATGATTAATGATAAATCATTTAGTTTAAATAGAAATTAAATTGATGAACTCTGTCAAAGAATGATTAGAAGCAGTCTAAACCTTTCAAACGATTTCTTAAAATCGAGGATAGTATAAAAAATAATGAAGTTATTGAAATTTAATTGAAAATAACATACAAAAATATCAAAAAAATGCATGAAAATCAGCATTATCAAAATAGTTTAGCACACTGGCGGTTATCGTGACAGCCAAAATATTTTGGGAATCGTCTACGCTACTGGTTGAAGCACAATCTTTTTTCTCATGCATAATACGCATGTTTTCACCTGAGTTTTAGAATTTTTAACGATTTCGACAGCAGTCACCTCCGATTTTCGGAGTGGAAGCTGAGCCAAGTCACGATGACCGACGCAGAAAGCAGTTTTGGCCATGTAATTATTTTTAATTTTTACTGCATTATTATTATTATTATTATTATTATTATTATTATTATTATTATTTATTCTTTATTCTTTATTCTTTATTCTTATTTTTAAATGCTTAACAAAGATAATATAGTTTAAATCCATTAAGATTTTAAGAATAGTATAAGACATTTGATATTTTTTAAAAAAAAAATAGTGTTAAATGCCACTTCAATGTTTTAATATTTTAAATTAATTCTTTGTGTTTATTTTAAGGTGTGATATGGGGTGATTATTAATAATGAAAACATTAGAAAATGTAAAAATAAGTTATAAAATATATATTGAGTATTATAAATACAAATTTTAGAGAATAGAGCGCAACAAAACTTCAATTGCCATGTGGTCAAAATCAAGAAGCCACTGCTTTATTTTTCTTAGAAAAAACAGATAATTTTCTTTCAAGACGTATGTCTATAGGAAGTCTATTGAACAGTCTACAGGATAAGATTGAATAGAAATTTCGATAGTGAGTTGTGCGAAATACAGGAACTGATATAGCTGTGCTTAAATTCATTCTTAAGTTATAAGTATCTGATGTTGGGCTTTGCATATATCCACTTCTTTGAAAGAACACTTTGAGGACTTTGTAATAATAAAGATGCCTTACAGGTAAGATTTTCAAACGTCTAAATAAGTTATAGAGGAAGCAAAACTATTAGCTTTGCAGATTTTTCTAAGTGCACACTTTTGCAGTGTTAGCAAGGAACGTAATTTCTGCATATAGGCACCCCCCCAACAGCTTACACCATATTGTAGTTTCGAGTGAAAGATTCCGTAGTAAACTTTAAGTAAGGTATTAAATGAGCAAAAATGTCTTAAGCGGTAAAAGCATCTTATGGTGGAAAGGAGATATTTTTTCAACATTAAAGCATGGTCGAACCAGCTTAAATGTTCGTCAATTATTACTCCTAGGTATTTGTAGCATTGCACTTTTTCCACAATAAAACAATTATCGCTACATGGGATTTCGTTATCATAAGATATATTAGAGTTATGCGCCATGTACGAAGGCAAGCTGAACCGACAACATTCATGTCCATGAAATATGATGTCAATATCAGGAGTCTCTATTCCACTTAAACTAAAATACATTAGCTTCGTTTTTCTGCTTACAATTAGCTTATGTTCTGCAAACCAGACCCTCAGTAAGTTAACATCATGGTTAATATCTGCAACTAAATTAAAAGGATTAACAGATGCATAGATAATGCCTAGATCATCCGCGAAAGCTGTAACTTTTCCTGTAAAGTGTAGAGAAAATATTGAGTTCAAGTAAACTAAAAAGAGAATGGGGCCAAGCACAGAGCCTTGGGGAACACCTAAGGTCGTGGTTCTTGTGTCACTAAATTCATTACCAATTTTTACTTTCTGTGTTCTAGATTTTAAATATGATTCAAACCAATTTTACATAAAACCACGAAAACCAGCAGAATATAATTTATTCATAAGGATGTTGTGATCAACCATATCAAAAGCCTTTGTGATATCAACAAAAAGCCCTGCGCAACTTTT